>APFE031717830.1:0-40422 GCA_000404065.3 Pinus taeda | reverse complement strand
TGGTTTATCTATGGTGGATAGCATTTAGGGTTTCGGTGACCCTCCCGCTGGGCTCTGCCCAGACTGCCACGGCAGGCCTGCAAAGCTCTGCCATCTGCTCCGTGTCCTCTGCTGCTTAGCATTCCGTAACAAACATCTTACGCTATTGTTAGCCGTCACCATGACGCCCGTGACGGGAGGGGCCTCTGCCCCTCCCCCAAACCCCGACGATTCAAGACAGGAAGGAAAAGAGAACGACTCCGTTCCAAATCGCAATGATATTTCTCAGGACAGAATAAACGACAAGGACGACTGCACAAATCAGGAAGAGGGTTCCACAGTCAGATCGGCCACCTGTAAACCGGTAGCTGCCACAATGCCCACTGTGGATTTTCCCAGACACAGAATAAATGCCCGAAGCCAATACATGCGAGACCATGCTCTTATTGGCAAGTTTATCGGGATCTGGCCAACGGAAAGAGCTCTCAGTAGCTGGATCAAAGCAAAATGGGCTCCTAAAGGCCACATCTCCCTGCACATTGGACCCAAAGGCTTTTTCACCGTAGTCTTCAACTGTCTGGAGGACCGCAACAGAGTAGTAGATGGAGGTCCTTATTTCTTTAATGCGGCAGGCATGTACCTAAGAGGCTGGGTCGAAAGATTCAACCCAGACAAGGAAGACCTCAGCTGTGCGCCAGTCTGGATCAGGCTTTACTCACTTCCATGGGAATATTGGGAAGAATCATCTCTGAAGGAAATCGGAAACAAGCTCGGAGAGTTCATTAAAGCGGCGGAAGATACCAAGTTTTGCAGATTTACCTCCTATGCGCGTATCTGTGTCTACATGGACCTCAAACAACCCCTGCCAGACAAGGTAAGACTCCGACACGAAGACTCTGAATGGATTCAAATGATTGACTATGAACATGTACCATTTAGATGTCGGAAATGCCACCAACTGGGGCACTTATTCAGGGACTGCCCCCTTAACAAAACTACAGCTGAAAGCACCCAAGCAGACAAGAATGAATCAAATGGTTTTACAAAAGTAGTCAACCGCAGAAGAGGAGGCAAAAAACCCTCAGCCAATGCAAGATCTGATCTGGCTAACAAATCTAAATCGCCCAACTCCAACAGCTTTGAAACCCTAATGAATCTGGAAGAGCAAGATCAGAACCAGGAAATGCAAAAGCTCAAATCCCTGGTTCGAAACCTCCCGGAAGGCCCTCCTCCTCCGATTCAAAATCCTCCGCCTGATAAAAGCCAGATAAAGCATCCAGATCCTCAAGTTGATGGCCCTCAGGCAATGGATACAGAGATCCCCGAATCAAGCAAACAACTAGCCAACGAAGCAGAAACAGATCCTTCAGGAGTAGAATCAATGGAAGAAGATGTGGATGTTGGCGATCTAGATATACTTACCTTCGAACTTGCCTGTAAAACTGGGAACTTCGATAAGATACCTCAAAGGCAACTAGACAAACTGGAAGAAGTTCTGCAAAAAGCACACAAGAAACATTCTCTGGGGGTTCAAATAGGAAGCCAATGGGATGGAAAATTCATCATAAAAGATAGCAAAAAGAGAGGTCGGAAAACCACCTTGGAAAAAACCATTAAGATAGGTGAAGTGCTCGTAGAATCAGGTCGATATCCAAAGCTGACCAAGTTCTACAACATCCACCCCCACCTGTCTCAATGAAGCTAATCTCCTGGAATATAAGAGGGCTCAACAGCCCCAGGAAGGGTAGACTCTTAAAAAATATGCTCATGCAGGAGAAGCCAAACATTCTCTTTGTGCAAGAAACCAAGTGTAATATGACATTTCTAGCAAAAATAGCTAAAAAAGTCTGGCCAGGAGGCCAAATCTCAACAGTAGATGCGCGAGGTGCTTCGGGAGGCCTAGCAATCCTCTGGGACTCCAGAATCATACAGCTTAGTAACATTCATGCCAACAAGAATTTCATCCAAGCAACTTTCCACTTGCTTGGAACCAACACTCATGGACACATTACCAATGTCTACTTCCCGCAAGATCCTCAACTTAAAGCAGAAGTTCTGGACCACCTCACAGTTCTCAACTCCAACAGGCAATACCCTCTCTGGATCGCAGGTGGGGACTTCAACATGATAACAAGAACTGAAGAACGGCAGGGTGGAAGAGATATCGGCATCTGGGATGGGCAACTCCTCAAAGACTTTGTGCGATCAAACTGGCTAATCGATCTACCTTCAAACAATGGCATCTTCACATGGACCAACAAAAGGGAAGGCATCCATAAAATAGCCTCAAGATTAGATCGCTTCCTCATTTCTGACAATGCTCCTTATTTAGGTGGGGATATAATCTCTTCCATACTACCCATATCAGGTTCGGATCATTGGTCCATTGAACTTCAATGGCAAAGGCCAGGTAACACTAATAAACGCCCCTTTCGATTCGAATCTTTTTGGTTGACTCACGCTGAGTTCAGGGACTTTGTCAAACAATCCTGGATCAAATATCAGCCCTCAGAAAAATCTAAAATGGCACGATTCCAAAAGAAACTTCAAGCCCTTAAAAAGGACATTAAACAGTGGAATCAGAAAATATTTGGCAACATCTTCACTGCACAAGCTAAGCTCAATCAGGAAATGAAACACATCCAGAACCGGATCATGACGAAAGGTCGAACTACTGCCCTATCCCAACAGGAACAGAGGATAGAAGATCAACTACAGAGCAGAGCCCAGCAGGAGGAAATCCTATGGAGGCAGAAGTCTCGCATTAAATGGTTAAAGGAAGGAGAAAACAATACCAAGTTCTTCCATCACACTACTATTCAGCGCAGAATGCACAACCTGATCTCCCACATCCAAAACGAGCAACGAGAACGAGTGGAAACTCATGAAGGAATCGAAGAAAATTTTCTCAGCTACTTTCAAAAAGCTCATCAGGAACCGAATGTGGACAGGCTTCCAGCGATTGAAAAAATCCTTCCCCACATACCCAAGCTTATTACTCCTGAGCACAATCACCTCCTTCTCCAACCTATCAAGCTCAACGAGGTAGATCTGGCAGTCAAAAATTTAAAATCAGGGAAAGCCCCTGGGCCGGACGGATTCACATCGGACTTCTTCCATCACTTCTGGGATTTGATACAAATAGAAGTTTGGCAACTGGTCGAAGAATCAAGAGCTTTACGATGGATGTACCCAGGGTTGAATGCTACATTTCTAGCTCTCATACCCAAATCTGCGGACGCCAACAGGCCTGAAGAGTATCGTCCCATAGCTCTCTGTAACATCACTTACAAAATTGTCTCAAAAGTCAAAGCTAATCAGTTGAAGCCATTACTGCCTCTCCTCATCTCTCCAGAGAAATCAGGTTATGTCGAAGGTCGCCAAATCACTGATGGTATCATCCTCACTCATGAAATTCTGCACTCTCTGAAGCAATCCAAAAAGCCAGGTATGCTCCTCAAAATTGATCTATCAAAGGCTTTCGACAGTATAAGTTGGCTATATATTCAAAAAATTTTAAATGCTTTTGGTTTCGATCACTCTTGGACTAGATGGATCATCAGTCTCCTCTCATCCTCCTTTTTTTCCATCCTGATCAATGGCATCCCATCCGATACCTTCCTTCCCTCAAGAGGCATTAGGCAAGGAGACCCGCTCTCCCCCTTCCTATTTGTCATAGTAGCTGAAGGTCTTGGTCGCATACTCAAATCCGCTGCCCTCTCTCATAATCTGAAAGGTCTTTCCTTCAATAACTCCCCTGTCTTCACCCATCAGCAATTCGTAGATGACAACATGCTCTTTGGGCACCCCTCCATCCAAGAAGCTCGAATCCTTAGAGATCTTCTGTCTATCTTTTCAGATGCAACTGGTGCTCTCATAAATCGGATCAAGTCTCAAATCTTCTTCTTCAACACCCCAGTTACTATCCAAAATTCTATAGCCAGGATCTTGGGTTTTACAATAGCTAAACTCCCTTCCAAATACCTGGGTGCTCCCATGACCGCTTCAGCCCTCAAACACGCCGCTTGGACTGACCTGCTGGATAACTTTGAAGCCAAGCTCTCCCTCTGGACCCATCGTGCCCTGAACATGGCAAGCAGAATCATTCTAATCAAAGCTATTTTACAATCTTTACCTCTTTATCTGTTCACTCTCTTGGCAGCTCCAAAATGGGTCATAAAGGCAATAAGAAATCTTAAGCGCAACTTTCTCTGGGGCAGCTCTGGCAAAAACCGTAAATGGGCTTTGGTCAAATGGGACAAGGTTTGTCTTCCCAAGATGGCAGGAGGCATTGGACTCAGAGACCCAGCACTCAGTAACACAGTTATGGGAGCCAAACTTTGGTGGCGATGGCTTGCCTACCCCAACACTCCATGGGCCTCCCTATGGACCGCTAAATATGCCAGAAACAAACCTATTGAGGATAGAATTCGCATGACGGAGCAAAGTGCAGGTTCTCTCATATGGAATGCAGCCATTCAACATAGACATCTTATCCAACAACACTGTTTCTGGGAAATAAAAAATGGGAATACAGCCAGATTCTGGGATGACTCCTGGCAGCAATTCCCTAAGCTTCGGAATATCACTCAAGGCCTCCCGCCTAATCATCAATGTCCTCAACAACCAGGAACAGTTAATAGATACTGGAACCCCTCCAACAACCAAAAAGGCAGACAATGGCAAAAGGTAGAGCAAATCCTAGGAGACAATGGTAACGCAGCATGTATTCAAGCCCTAGACATAGAGCTTCAAAAAAGACAGATAAGCACAAATGATGGTCAGGACCAGCTACGGTGGGGATATGAAGAAAAAGGCAACTACTCAACCAAGGAAGCATACGACATCATAATTCAAGACAAAATTACCAAAGACAAACTCTGGAATCAAATTTGGAATTCTCATCTTTGGCCCAAGATATCCACCTTTCTATGGTTGTTATCTCACAACAGGATTCTCACTTGGGATAACTTGCGCAAAAGAAGTTTCTCAGGGCCATCTATATGTCTCAACTGCCGAGCTGAGGAAGAAACAGCAATCCACCCGCTATTTCAGTGCAATCTGGCAAAACAATTATGGGGCAAAGCAGTCTTCAGATGCCAAAAGGATCATAGGGCTCAAGGCGATCTCAAAGCGACCCTGTGCAATTGGCCTCAAATTCCGTATCAAAGTAGGATCCTCAACACTCTCTGGCAACTCCTTCCTAGGTTCATTTTATGGAACCTCTGGAAAGAGAGAAACCGTTGCAATTTCAAGAATCAAAGCCAATCACTGGATCAGCTCTGGAGCATCCTCGTTAGTAATCTCAAAGAATCGCTTTCCATTCACACCTGGACGACTGAAGACTTCCCTTCGACCTCCACAGAAAAATCCATATGGGACAACTGGCAAATTTCCCTATCTCAACCAACAGGATCCAGAAGTACTAGTTCCATCAGGCAAGACAAGAACAAGACTTGGACTCCCCCCCTGCCTAGCTCCTTCCAGCTCAACTTCGACGGGGCTTCTAAGGGAAACCCTGGAGCATCAGGTTATGGAGGAGTCTTTAGAGATCATTCCGGAAATCCTCTCCTTATCTATTGTGGCACTAACGGCTGGGATACAAACAATTCGGCGGAGCTTGAGGGATTATGGCAAGGACTCATTCATGCTCAAAGGCATTCATTCTTCCCTCTTATTATTGAAGGCGACTCCCAAATAATCATCAACATGGGCAAACATCTATCCCAGGGAGCTCCGGTTCATAAAGTCAGAAAAAGTTGGAGAATGGCGCACAGACTGGAACTCATTCAACAATGGCTTACTAAGCATCAGGCTATCTCGTTCCAGCATACAATTCGTGAAGGAAATCAGCTAGTAGATTTCTTAGCTAACTTTGGAGTGGAAACCACCAAGGACTCCTTCTCAGCTGCTACTCTCACCATCGGCATAGAGGAACAGCTCCGAAATTACACCCACCTAGTGGAAAAAGATAAGCCTCCTTGGAAGGATATCTCCCCGGATCCGGGTGATATCATCGCATTGCCACCTCACGCCCGGACGTGTCCGACGTCAGGCAGTCGGAACGGCACCTGGCCGGACAGGATCGAGCTTAACTGCTCCCGGATCGCAATGAATGCAATTCAATGCAGCTCGCCATCACCTCCTGCTCGGGTCCTCTCAGCCATTAACGGCATTCATTCTCCTGCAGGTGCCATTATGCTCTCCTGTGCCTCGAACCTGGAGGAAGCCCACCATAAAACGGCCCTCCCTGTTACCCGATGCAGACATTCTTTGAATCGATCCTTCAGCCAGTTTGCAATAGAGTCGGCTTTGCCTGTGGTCGATCCGCGTGAGCCTGTCATTCCCCATTCCGCCATTGGCAACCTGTCAAGCTCTCCAAATTCTGCAAGAGTCATGCCGCGCAGCAGAGGAGTGCCTCGCAGAGGAGGCTCTTTGGCTTCCCGAGGCTGCACTCGCTCTTCCCCCTCGCCGCTGGTTATCCCCATCTCCTCCGCTTCCCTGTCCTCCCCTCCGCTTTCCCCGGCCAGGCCTGTTCCTAATTCATCCTTCCACAATTCCAGATTTACCTTCCGTAGTCGTCTCAATCAGCCGGTAATTACCTTTACCACTACAATTATGGTTTCATAGGACGCTGGCGAGCCCGTCGATCCTTCCTCTTCGTCAACCCCATCTCCAGAAGCTAGCATCTCCCATGGCCCTGAGCTTCATCACCACCCCTCAGCCACTAACATGCAGGAGGACTCGCTGAAGAGTGCTGAGGTCTTTGGCACGCCGATCATCGAGGAAGACGAAGTGGTGGCTTGCGGTCCAGTGTAGCGCACCTTCGACATCATGCACCTGATTACACAATCCGTTGAAGGAACCGGCGAAGGCAGTCCAGAAGATAGAGCGGATACTCTGCCAGCAACGCCAAATTTGCCAAGCACCAGTCGCCCAGACCCCCAAAGCTCGGGCAAGTAAGCTTTCAGTCATGGTATGAATTCAATACAAGTTTTGGTCAATTTGCACCTCCTCTCAGTCCATCTCTCTCTCGACTGTATCGCTGAGGCCGGCCTCAGTCTATGTATCTTTTTGCTGTATCTCCCGCTCTCTCATCATGTTGAAATCTCTTGGCAGATAGCCTCCTATGCTTGGCAAACTCTGCAAGCAAGTAACTTTTTTGTAATAGCTCTGATATCCGTGGTTCGCCTCCTCTGCCTGGCACCTAATGCAGGCACGAAGCTCTTTTGTAAGTTTGTCTCTCGCTCTGTGGCTTGGTTCAAATGTTTTCACCTAAAAGCACAAAGCTCTTTTCTGGTTCTCAGTCAATATGTCAAGGGTCAGGACACTGGCCCTCTGAGGGCTCGCCCTCACTGTAAATATTTTTTCTCTTTTTATTAATAGAATTAGCAGCGATTCAAAAAAAAAATAAAATTTATAATTGTATACTAATTTCCCATTGTTATTGATATGCATGGCCTAATCAACAAAATTCCTTAGAGAGATCTCCACATAGTCCGGTTGCTAAATTTAGATCCATCTATTTGGATATACAACAAACTTCAAGCTACCAACCATTATGACACCCACCTAGATTTCAAGGGGTTATTGGGCCAGTAAGTTTTTAATCCATATAACATATTCCACAAAAACACTAATATATAAATCGTTATGTTTTACCATAATGATGGCATGAGAAACGGATGTTCTATATTCTATATTGGTATCCTTGATTTGTTTTGATTATATGTGTGTGTGTGTGTGTTGTTTCTTATTTATGGTGCAGGTGTTACCTTTGGAACCAATGCAACCAATGAAAACCGCAGAAGATGGTCAAAGTCTTTAGAAGAATGGAAATGAAATGGTTCAAATGCTACAACCATCTTCACATCTAACGTCACAATGCAAAGTCAATTTATATTCATTTATACTCTTATAATTTTATCATATTTTTATATTTAATTCTATTTGAGGCACATACTTATATCTATTTATAATCTAATGTTCACAATAATGAATATACATCTCCTAAAATACCTTTGCACATGTATGATGGTGGACATGATAGTCAACAAAAATCACATTCTCCTCAACCATTGCGACATTCATCTTGACATAATTTTTTATAATTTGAAACTACATAGTTAGTTAATGCATTGTCTTTTCATATTTGTTACATAGTCCCCATATTTTCATTATATCTATGTGGATTTTGATATTTATTGATAATGTTGTAATTTTGATAGAAAACCAAAAAGCTAAATGTTGATGTTATGGGTAAAAGGACCAAAATCACGCCAAAGGACTTGAAAGCACATGGGGTCAAGTCACACAAATAATACATAGAGAATATATGTTCAACTAGCATTTCTCTAACAAAACCCACTAGGCTTGCTACTTTGAAGTCTAAACATTCCAGCAAGTTTATATAGCTTGGGCTACAATATTATAACTTTAGCCATTGCTTCGTCTATAAAGGGGCTATAAGGACCATTTCAATAAATTGACTTTCTTTTCTTTCTTTTTTTAATGTTTTGAATGCCAATACTTTTGGCACCTAAAACATGAAAGATACATTTTGTTTAATGAGAACTAGTTTTATTTAGATATATAAATTATTTTGAATAAATCTCATTTTGTTTGTGGAATATTACTTGTGCTCCCTCCAACTAGGCAAATATCTTTATCATTTTTGAACATCAAAAGTTTTGAAAAATCCTTGCTAAAGTTGATGATGGTTTGAATGTTATTAGTGTGTTTAGAAGTGAAATTTGGTTTATAACAAATGTTGTTTAAAAGGGTATCAATCTTTAGAATATTGTATATAGTTTAGTCACATGTTTTGCTGGTATTTCTCTACACTATGGATGGGTAGAAATATATGATATGCAAGATAGCATTTGGGTCATTGAAGGGTTAGTGATAAAAATGCAAAAAAATGTATGAATTTTATTTACCAAATATTATATACAATATATGTATTTACTGATGTATATTTTGTTTGAATGCATTTGTTTACATAAAAAGTGTTAATAATGGTTAATTTAAAATTAAATGTTAATAGATGAAATATGTTTTTCTCTTCACATTATAAAATATTCTTATGACTATGATTATAAGAAAAAATGTATCCTTTTTTATATTGATTTGAATGTAAACTTTATACATAAAAATTGATTATCATTGTTTTCAAAAGTGTTATAAATAAAATGAATTATCATCTTTAGAAATTTCATATGAATTGAATTTCACCTTAAACCTTCTATTAAATAGTTTTTTTTTATTATTTTCATATTTAAATAATGAATTTTTTGTTTTTTATTATGTTTTTTTTTTCTAACGTATAAGGATGAGTCACTTTAAAATAAATTTGGTAGTTTATCTTTAACACTCTAACTAAATACAACTAGTGAACCACTTGTTTTTTAAAACAAATACTTAAATATTAAACCATATTCAAAATTGATAAATAAATATGAATACATAAATGTATAATATTATACTATAAATTATAAATTGTAGTGTTTACTCTAATAAAAATTACTTTTGTATCTTTAAATAATATATAATATTAAGATAAATAGTACTATCCATATTATTTATTAGAACGAGTATTCCAAAAATATGTATTTTAGCTTATTTATTGATTTTAGTACAAATATTAGATGTTGTTAACGTTCAATTTAAACAAAAAATAAGAAAATTCTATGTAACCTATGTTTTAAAGTTTTTAACATTTTCCTCAACTTGTGTCTAAAAACATTTTAACTATTTATTCATTATAATGATTGTGGAATTTTAATTAAGCTTTGTGCATATTTAAATGAAAGTCCTGTATATAGACATGGTTTTTATTTTTGAAATATTGTATATAATATTTGTATTTAAAGACGTATATTTTGTTTGATATAAAAAATATTAATAATTGTTAATTTAAATCTAAATGTTAGTACATGAAAAAGTTTGTATCTATAGAATATAAAATATTCTAATAATATTGATTATTTATAGTATTTACTCCTTGTTTATAATCAAAGTTTCAAAGTTTTACACATCTCATTCATGGTTGGTTGTAACATCAATTACATTTTAGATATTATATAATCTCCATGTTGAGTGGTGAAGGAGTTACACATCTTCCTTCTACTAAAACGTAGAAGTAGCACATATGGATGAAATTAATTTTTTTTACTGCCAATTACATTATCTATCTAATTATGTTATCTACGATGGACATTGAAGTGTTTTATTTATAGTTGATATTGAAATATTTTTTTTGTTATTAATATTTATGTTTAATATCGAATAATTTTCTTCATATTGCATCCTCTATAAACAACAAAATGAAGATCTGGAACACAAGCTAAACTCTTGCCCCTTTGCTAAGCAAAAATGGCGACAAGTGGAGGATCTCTTTGGAAGAATGGATCGAAATAACCAAAGCATTAGAGAAACCATCCTCTTATGGTGAACATGCCTCTTCTCCAGCCTAGTCCTCAACAAAGCTTGGGGGCTCGCCTTGGAGTTAACCCTATGGGCTATATGGAAAGAACATAACTGCGAAATCTTTAAGGACCACCCTCTTCCCTAGGAAGCGATTTGGGAAGGGATCATCCATAACATCCGGGAAACAACCTTGGCAGAGAAATGACATCCTGACAACTAGCAAGGGGCTCCCCATGAGGCTAGGATTTTTCATCGTCTGAACCTATCGTTGTCGATGATTTCCCCAAACTCATGGAAGCTCATCATGAGGGGAGTGGACTCACTCAATTACTTCACTACCCCACTGGAGGGATTCATCAAATTGAGTTTTGACGGAGCATAGAAGGGTAACCCAGGTCCTGCGGGACTAGGAGGCCTCTTCCGAGACTCTAGGACACATACCCGCCTCATCTACATCAACCACTGCGGATATGTAAGTAATAATGAAGCCGAATTTGTTGTTGTTCGACAAGACCTTCACAAAGCTATTAAATTGGGATACAAGAATATGGTAGTAGAAGGAGACTCCAAGTTAGTAATCAACATAGTTAAAAAACTGAGCCAAGGAGCTAAATGGGACAAGCTCAGCCATAGTTGGAGAATTGCAAGATTAGTCCAAGAGATAGGAGATCTTCTACATAATTATGACTATATTATCACCAACCATGTAAGGAAAGAGTGCAATAGAGCTGCGAAATTTCTTGCAAATTGGGGGTGTTGTCACGAAAATGACCCCCTCGAGATAACTTGGCCACCTCAACCCACGGATGGGAGCTTCAGGGGCTTGGAAGTGATCCTAGAGCAAGATAGGAGACACAGCTCTCAGTGCCTCTAAACACCTAACTAGACCCCCAATCGGGGTGCGAGCTAGAGGGCAACTCCATCAAGTTGGAATTAATGCATAGTACATAAGGGTACACACCCACCACCCCCCACGCACTCGAGGCGATGGGTGTAGTGGCTTCCTGCGTGCATAAGGTTAATACTGCAATGGAAGGTGGCAGAGATAGTATGTTAATATTTCAGTTCGGTGGCAAGTGTTCTGCGAAGTTTATAGGTTGTTTCAACGCCCAAGAGATTATAGTGTGGATGAGGCACTTTGCGGACATAGAAGCGCAATGACTCCAGAAGAGGCCGTGGACTCTTCAGCTACATGCAAGGGTAACCTGGTATGTAAATTGCTTCTTCTCCCCCTCCTTCATGCATCCGAGTGTCTGATTCTGGGATTGGGTTTTGCATGGGGATGAATTGTTTGTAGGTAGGAGTAGATTGGGATGGTGGAAGCCTTTAAAGCCGTTATCCTGGTAGCAATATGCTATCTTAACGGATATAGCCTCTATATTGATTTGATATGAAATTCTCCTCTCCCGAATGGGGTTATTTGGGATATAGGTCAGTGGTGTCAGCCTTGGGGAATGTTGTTGTCTGGCCTGGTTCGAAGACACTAGGGTCTGGGGTTAAGTCGCCTTATGCTATATATATAAGGTTTTCTTTACTATTTTTTATGGGATTGAAAGAAAACTCGCATCCCTGCATAACTGGTGGAACCAACATGGTAATGACTTGGTTGGATGACTTGCTTGGCTTCGCACGCATGGCCTATGTAAAAGATTTTGTTGGGTCACAATTTTACTATTGCACCGTCTTGGGTTTGGGGCTTATCATAATGCGTTTGGAGTTATCTATGATAGGCTCTTAATTTATGTATCTGGTTTTTATGTAAATGGGTCTAGGGGTAAAGAAATTGAATTATTGGGTGGGTTGGAGGACCTCGATGGGAGGCAGGGAATGTGAGTGGTGGAGAGCCAAAGTTTAATATTAAGACAATATAATTTTTTCTCCCATGGCAAGTGCGTGGGGAAGTAGGCTCACCTAGGAGTGAAGGGCTTATGGGCACGAACCCCCACCCACATAGGGATCTGGTAACACCCATTTTCTCACCAAATACAAGGACCAAATTGTGATGGTAAGGGGCCATGGTAGGAGGCCTCCGATGGCAGAGCAGGAGGAACAACCTAGTTCCTCAGGTGCAAGAAGAGTTTGTAAGTCAGTCTTTAGCCTCATTAATGAATCAACCAATGCATACTACGAAGGGACCAATGAAGAAATAAGGAGATTGATCGAGGAATGGGAAGCCGACTTGAACCGCTAGGCGAGCACAACAAATATAGGGATGGAGGACTGACAAGTGATGGTGCTGGATCCTGGGCATACTCATGGGTGGGTGACCCAGTTCAAACATACCTTGTACCTATATTGGATCATGAAAAGCCTCCTAGGCAAGGCCCTAGAGAAAATTTTAGTGAGCATGGTGACAACAGTGTAGGATTTCCCCAATTACAAGAAGGACTTCCAAAAACTGCAATTCCAAATGCAAAAATAGGATGGACACCTCGAACACATCGAGAGTCACTTCCCATGTCTTCTCTCACAGACAATGGTGACTGGTTCCAATGCTAAGGACCCGACTTTGGTCGAATTTACTTTTGCTAAGCAAGATGAATAGGATGACAGCTGGTTTTTAATTTCTAACTAGTTGATATGCGAATAAATTTTAATTTTTAGTTTGAAGATATATATGTTTATAATCAAATAGAGTATGGACAAGGACATGATATACAAACTTATATAGCTTGGGTAGAAAGACTTATCACTTTTTGTTACTTGATGGCTTATCATGTAGTTAGGTGGCCAACAAAACTGGTGTCCTGCACAGCAAGTTGAGGCCATCTAACCAATTTAATGTGGTTGTAACTTGCTTGTATATATTAATGAAAATGGAAGGATCTACCAAGCTTACAAAAAAATAATATTGAGTAATTTCCATTATTACATTTTTAATGTAGTTATTATTTTATTTATCTTAATGTAACGTTATGTGACGAAAGCAATAATTCATATTAATATTAATACTAATTAGTTGGATCCAGGATGGCGACCGTAGCAGGAGGTTTCGGCAGCTGGCACAGAGCCGGATCTAGGCCCGTAGGGCCGAGGATAGGGCCCATCAAACAATGGACGGGGTGGAGGCAGCGGTAGTCCGTTCGCAACGGTGAAAGCAAGACAGGAGATCGGCAGGTGGAGGTTTCGGACACCATGCAATAGACACCTGGAGGACACAGCAAACAGTAAATCGAGAAGGTAATTTACCTCAGGGGAAAATAGGATCAGGACTTTCGGACAACGACTCCTCAGCTCTCGACAAGCCGACAAGCGAACTGCGACAAGCGAAGTAACCATGGTTAATCCAGATGAGGACATTGACTTAGACCCAGCTATGGAGGACATTCTCTCTGTCTGGGGGAAAGATCCAACCGTTCAGAACATTGAGCGTTACTTTGGAACGGTGGAAGCCCTACCCTCTTCTCCGTTCTGTCCGGAATCAAAAAGATCGCCCCTAACCCTCTCTAATTCGGCCAAGGCGCTGCAAGGGACGGCAGCAGTGCAACAGGGGGGAAAGCTCCAGCATCAGCTTCAAAGGTCGATCAAGGAAGCCCCTCAGACAGGCCCTATCAATCCACACTTCGGGAGCAAAGGGAAACTAGGGTTTGTAGGTCTGATTCTCTCTGGCGGTCTGGAAGACATAGTTAATCTCGGATCAAAGCTAGGGAAAAGCCCTGTAGGCGACGCGGGAAGATCTGCAACAATTACAAGGGTCTCAATTGCGAAGAACAAAAACAGCCCAAAGGAGATTGGGTGGAAGGATCAGGGGTCCGAGGAATACCAGGACCCAAGTGGGGAAGACAGTCGAGCAAACCAGGGGTTTCAGGTAACAAATCAATCTCTTTTTGAGTCCTTGAATCTTTCTCCAAATTCTTTGAAAGAGGTCTTCCCGAAGTCAAGACCTCTACTCCAGACCTCCGGCCCGAGCCCCCAAAGAGGACAGCAAGAGAATGAAGACCTAAGAGACTCAGCCAGAGGAATAAAATCCACAGAGGGGCAAAAGAAAAAGCAGAGACTGATAAAATCCCAAGGGGTAGAAGGAAATCTGGTGTTGGGAATGGATGTACAAATTGAAGTGCTAGAGGTAGCAAAATGCACCCTGGTCGGCAGAGCAAGAGGAAAGAAATTCTCATCAGACTACATCCAATCTTGGGGGAAGCAGAAATGGCAATCGGACCTAATCGGAGAATTTCGGGTCTTGACTTTAGGAAAAGGGTGGTTCTCGATCCGATTCGAAAACAAAGAAGCAGCAGAATGGGTGCTGAAGAGGAATTGGTCACTCGGGAACATCCCGGTGCTGTTCAAAAAATGGAGCCCTATGTTCGATGCAGCCCATGAAAAAGTCGATGTTTTCCCAGTTTGGGTAAGAGCGCCAGGGTTACCATCGTTCCTCTGGGTCGAGTCGGTGTTCAAGGCGATTAGGAACAGACTGGGCACTTTCTTGGAGGCAGACATGTCATTCCAGGAAACACACAATAGGGCAATGGCACGGATACTGGTAAGCCTCAATCCAAGCGGAGGATTGGCAGAGAAGATTAACCTCCAATACAAAGAATACGTATTTGAACAAATCCTGGATTATGAATTCTTGTCGTTCCGTTGCCATAGATGCCACGAGTATGGGCACTTGGCTAAGGAATGCCCCTTAGGAAGACGGTGGAGGAGGCTCCAGAGAACGAGGGAGAGGCCGGAAAAGACCAATAGACGCTTCCAATTTCAAAAAAACAAGGAGATATCGGAAGTTCAGGAAGATGAAATAATGGATTTAGACCCGCAGCATGGGAGCCAAGACCAACGAACAAACTTTCAGGAACCTCCGAAGGATTTGACAGAAGACGGACCGGATCCAGGGAAAGCAAAGGAGAACATAGACGATGCTCCTCCGAGCTCAACCCCAAGCCCAGCCGAGGATCCAAAGGGTACGATCTTGAATCCAAAACATTCTTCTTTTCCTAATAATGAAAATAAAGATGAATGCTTGGATGAATGTTTAGCCTCTGATCCTCTCAATAATATCTCCCCTTCTGAATTAAATGCTAATAATGCAAAGATGGACGATGGCAATTTGGAAAATTGTATTGATATTATCTCAGCAGCTATACCCTCCTTAGATCTGAATTGTGACGGGTGCTGCCCTGAAACCTCCTCTCAGGCTCCGCAACCTTTATGCCCTTATAACCTTCGCTCTCAGGACAACAAACCTGCTCCTACGTCATCTATGGGAGGCATAGATCCATCCACCTCCCAGAGTCAGCCCGGGAAAAAAAGGGGTAGAAAATCCAAGATTTCTATGGCCCAAGTCCAGGCAAAATTCGATGTGGTAGACGGGAAGCAACAATCCATCACAGGGGCACTTAGAGCAGTGCAAAGCCCCGTTTCTGCCCTAAAATGATCATAACCTCATGGAACTGTAGGGGTTTAGCCAGTAAACCCAAAAAACTGGCTCTTAGGGATCTTGTTATGAACTCTAAGGCGGATGTACTCCTTCTTCAGGAGACCCTGGGGAACGGGGAGGAAATCGAATCAATGTTAAATGCACTTCTACCAGGGTGGAAATTTACAGCTTTGGACTCTGATGGCCACTCAGGAGGTTTGGCTGTAGGATACAGAGAAGGAAGAATCAAGATCAGGAATCAATGGGGAATGAAGCATGTGATGGGGCTAGAATGTCAGACTACAGAATTTGATTTTCCTTTAACTATCCTAAATATTTATGGGCCGTGCCAAGGAAGGATACCATTCTGGAATGGATTGATGGAGAACTCGCTTGTGAAGAATAATTACATGGTGATGGGCGGTGATCTAAATTTCTCATTAGGAAGAGCGGAAGCCTGGGGCCCTGCTGCAAGAGAGGATCCGCAATCTGAATTTTTTCTGAACCTATTAGCTTCAAATAATCTCATAGAAGCAAACCTCATCAAGCTTAAACCGACTTGGAGGAACAGAAGAGTAGGAGAGGCTAGGGTGGCGAAAAGACTAGACCGCTTCTTACTCAATGAGGCTTTATCAGCTATGATCCCATTATTCAGACAATGGGTAGAAGAAGGGGGTCCATCGGATCACTTCCCTATTTACCTTGAGCTCTCCAAAGTCCCCCCTAAACCTCCTGCCCCTTTCAAATTCAACGCCTCTTGGCTTCAAGAAGAATCCTACAATAAACTATTTAAAGAAATATGGACACATCCTGACAAAGGATCACAAGAGAATAAAGGATTCTTATTCATGGAAAATCTCAAAAGACTGAAAAAGGCAACAATCTTATGGGCAAAGGACAGAAAATCAAAGCAGACTGAGGATTTATCCAGGATAAACGAGGATCTCCAAAAGCTTGAAAGCATAGAGGCGGATGGCTATGCGACACAAGAATCTAAAGAGAAAATTGTAGCCCTGGAGAAGCACAAGAATCAAATCTTGCTGGCAAAGGAGGAGGAATGGAGACCCAAGAGTAGAGCAATATGGCTCAAAGCAGGGGATGATAACACAAGCTTCTTCCATAATTACGCAAAAGGGAGGAAGAGTGCCAATACCATCTGGCACTTAAAGGACGAAGAAGGAGGGGAGGCTAAGACTTTTGAAGCCCTTTCAGCCCTTGGGGTAAATCACTTCCAATCCTTATTCAAAGACAATGGTGAGATCACCATTGCGGAAGTCATCCAAACAGCGCAATGTTTCCATAGATATGTGGAGGAGGAAGAAGCGGACCACCTAATGGATCCTGTTACGAAGGAGGAGGTGGAAAGTGTGATTAAATCTATGGCAAAAGAAAAAATCCCCGGACCGGACGGTTGGTCTGTAGAGCTATTTCTACATTTTTTTGAGCAGATAGGAGAAGAAATCACAAAAGTCGTAGAGGAGTCAAGAATGAAGGGAGAAATTTACAGTCCTTTCAATGCAACTTTCATAGCCCTCATTCCAAAAAAGGAAGCCCCGGAATCTTTTGAGGACTTCAGACCTATCTCTTTATGCAACAGTATTTATAAAATAATTGCGAAAGTGATAGCTCTCAGGATCAAGCCAATCCTATCAAGGCATATCTCACCTGAACAATTTGGGTTCCTGAACGGAAGGCAAATTCATGAAGCAATTGGTGTGGCTCAGGAGGTTCTACACAGTGTTAAGGTGAAAAATAAGAAGGGTGCAGTAATCAAATTTGACTTATCAAAAGCCTATGATAGGATAAACTGGACATATATACGCTTGCTCCTAACGCATCTTGGATTCAAAGTGGACTTCATCAGATGGATCATGGGGTGTATCACAGATGTCAGTTATGCAATCCTCATTAATGGTGCTGCCACCCCCTTCTTTAAAGGACAGAGAGGGCTGAGGCAAGGCTGCCCCCTGTCCCCATTGTTATTTCTCTTGGTTGCTGAAGGTTTAAGCCAGCTGATTCAAAAATGCAAAAGGGAAGGTAAGATAACAGGTATAGAGGCAGCAGTAAATTTGTTCATATCTCACCTTCTCTTTGTAGATGATATTCTGGTTTTTACAAATGGTTCCACAAATGAACTTAAGGAGTTAAAAAATATCTTTGAACTTTTTCTAAAAGCTACTGGAATGCAGATTAACCCCAGGAAATCTCAGATCATAGAGGAAGGCCTAAACAGACAAGAAAAAGAGCAGCTCAGCTCTTATTTTCCATATGAAATGTGCAACATGGATTCCCCGTTTAAGTATTTAGGCTTCTGGTTGAAGCCAAACGCTTACAGGAAGGAGGACTGGTCTTGGCTAATTGCAAAGATTGAAGCAAGAATCAACCACTGGAGCTTCAAATGGCTATCCAGAGCAGGGAGATTGACACTAATAAAATCTGTACTGCTAGCCATCCCAGTTTACTGGGCAGCTTTAACATGGGTCCCTAAAGGAGTATTGGAGAAAATAAGGAGAATTTGCAGTAGATTTTTATGGGCAGGATCAAAAGAAAATATGGTTCTCCCTTGGGTTGCCTGGGAGAAAGTGGCGAGGCCAAAAGACTGGGGCGGTTGGGGGATAAAAAACCTGCCTGACTTCAGACTTTCACTGGCAGCCAAATCAGGGTGGCGACTTATTAAGATGGAAAACCTCTGGACAAGAACGGTAAAAAGAAAATATATAGACCCAACTCCATTGGAAGAATGGATCAGGAACCCAGCCAAGATCCAAAAGAATGTTTCTGCAATTTGGAAAGCAACATTGGAGTCTTTTAAGGTGATCGAGCAAGGACTTGCATGGAAGATTGGGAATGGTGAAAAGGTAAAGATCGGGAAGGATCCCTGGGTAGGCTACAATGGAAACTATGCCCTCTCCCCTGGCCTTGTACAACATTTAGAAGAAAAAGATCTCCTCTTCCTAAGACAAGTGGAGAAACCGGGTTCTTCATCCATCTGGGGACAAGCTTGGAAGAATGGAGAAGACTTGGAGTTAGAGCAAAGATGGTGGAATGAATGGAGAGCATTTATCCAGGAACTATCTAGATCCAATGTTAGGCTGAGCGACAGACAGGATGAGTTAATATGGGCACATGCAGACTCGGGGGATTATGCACCAAAGAGTGGCTACAATTTCCTCATGTCCAGGAAAGGATGGGGAGATCCGGAGTGGTGGTCGAAACAGCTATGGAAACTCAAAAGCCCTCCAAAGTCAAAAATCCTTTTCCGGTGCATTTTAAAAAGCAAAATTCCAACTTGGGACATTCTGCAGACCAGATGCATGTACGGGCCTGGGAGATGCACCTTATGCAAATCAGAAGCAGAATCCATAAACCACCTTTTTCTTAAGTCCCCAGAAACTCTTAAGATATGGGGCGAGGCAGGAAATATACTGAACAAAAAGCTTGAATGGGAAGGCGACAATCTGCAAGAAGCATGCAGAAGTGGTGGCACTCACATCCAAATGGGAACTTGCGCAACCTTCCTCTAATCATCAGCTGGGGAGTTTGGATAGCCAGGAACAGGAGCATCTTCCAGGATAAAGAAACTCCAGTAACTATCACAGCAATACAGAGCATTGCCATCTTTTCCAGTATCCCTGAACCAAAGGAATCCCACTCCCAAAGAAATGCCCCAGAAGTGCAGATAATAGAGGGAATCCCTTGGGCTTTCTTCGACGGTGCATCACAAAACAATATAGCAGGAGCAGGCTTAGTCATTCATGAATCCCCAACTCACATCCTAAAAGCTTATGTGGGCTTAGGAACAGGTTCAAATAACTATGCAGAAATGCTCGCCCTAAAACTCCTTATATGCTGGCTCATTCAAAGGCACACCCTCACAATTCAGATTTTTGGAGATTCTCAAAATGTGATCAGATGGGTAAATGGTCAAAGTACATGTAGCAATCAAGTCTTAAAACAAATTCTGGGAGAAATTCAGAGATTAAAATCATACTTTAACAGCTTCTCTCTATGTCACATTTTCAGGGAAAGGAATGATACAGCGGACAAGCTCTCTAAAGACGGTCTACAACAGGATTTGGGCAGCTGGAAAATTGTAGAAGATAACCAAGGCCAAATCAGAAGGACTGATCAGCCTCCTCATAACCAACTCTTCTGATATTTTGGAAGCATTCTTTTTGTGTTCATTCTCATATCAAAAAACTTTTTTCTTATATGCAAATTCAAAAACTTTTTCAGCTACGGTAATATGGATTTTTACAAAACTCTTTGTACATGTAACGGGTTGTTTTCCTCTCTGTTTAGGAGACCCGGTTCTTTGCTGGTTAGTCTTTTTTGAACAGTCCATAGTTTTTGTTTAAGCTTACTAGCTTAAAGGAACCTCAGTTCAAGACAAACCAAGAACAAAAAAATAATTAGAGACAGTTATGCTTATTAAAGGAAACCGGTCACAGGCAAAAGGCAGCAAATTTTGTAAATCAGACATGATAGTCACAGGATGATCAGTGATGCATGTGCAATGTAAACTTTTTATAATCTTAATAAAAAGTTTCGCTTTTTCCTTTGGAAAAAAAATACTAATATAGTTTTTTTTTTTTTTTTTTTTTTTTAGGTTACTATATATAAAATAAATATATAAAGTAATCACATTATTGTATAGGGAAAATACATTTTATTTATATTGATCTTTTAGGGGGAAGGGGGAATATCTTCCATATCGATTGAAAAGAAGTAGTATTTTTCATCATATAATTGTTTAATAATAAAGATTTACATGAAATGAACTTCTTATTCGCCTTAAATAGTTAACAAACCATTTATATAATATTTCACCTATCCTAAAAAAATTATAGTAAACCAAAGAACAAACCATAATAAACCATAACAATGCATATATTACTATTTGACATCAATGTTGACATTAAAACTACACCAATATTTAGTATAAGAATTGAATTTTAGAACTAAGCCTCCTCTAAGAATAGTTCATTACATTTCATTTCAAAAAATAGTTCATTACATTTCATTCGAAATTTTGTTTCAAAAATAAAGACACTAATCCTTTGTAAAATGACTCTTAGGTCTCTGAAGTTATTCTCTTCTAAGTTTATTCATGCTCCCTTATCACAAACATCAACCTTGGTGCATCTTCATTGTCGAGTACTACATGACAATAAAAACATTAACAAAGATAAATATTTAGCATTGTTAAAAAAAATGAATATTACTAAGAAAAAGTTAATTCCTACATATAATGAGTATAAGATCAGTCGAACCCATATATGAATTTAAGATATGTTATTAATTTAAGATATATGATTAATTTGAATTCAAATATTATAGAAAATGATAACAAAAGGAGTAACGTTTTTCCCCAACTAACATTATCTAAATGTGGTTAGAGGAATCCACCATTTGTACATGATTATTCTATCCATGCACTGAAATTATTAACTATGATATTAAGTTTACCTTTCATCATGCTTCACATGTTCAAATATGGAATCAATGGGTTTTTCAGCATGTTTGTGCCAATTTCTTGAATTGCTACACTATTTGATTGAGCTTTTATCATAAACCATTAAAAAAATAATGTTAGAGTTGATTGCATGACATAGTGCACTAAATATTTAATTAGATAAGCATTCATTCAATTATATAAATAAATAACAATAATTTATAAATGTGTACCTATGGAACCCTTGACAATATCATCTGAAAATAATTGTCGAACATGCCTTTGTTCATTTGGAGATGTAAATCCCTCAATATTTCTATGTTCTTTTGAAGAAAGTACTTTCATTTGTGTGTCCATGCTCTTCCTTGACTTTGACCGAACTCGCCCAACCTTTTCAAATTATGGTTTTTCCTTACTTGAATTTATTTCATGACCATGTCATATCTTTTTACTTGGTGGGCTCAAAAAACTATGTTTTCTCTTAGTCATAGTTCTTGATGGAGACATCACAATGGGAAAAAAATTATTTGTCTCTTCACTAAATGTGCTACACATCTCATCAATTCCATTATAAATTTCTTCTAAATTCTCCAATTTTGTAGGCGAATGGTTTAATATATCCATTAACTTTTTGTTGATTGATGCACATACAATTTCTGATCTATCAATCTCAGAGATTGAATTGTTCAATGTCGTAGTTGCAAAATCAATAGGTTATGATAAAATAGGCACATGGTGTATGCGTGATTAGTCTTCAGGCAACAGGCACATTGTACCTATTTGATTTAAGTCAACTAAAAACCTATGACTTTCCGTAATTGAACTAGAAAAACTTGGTAACATTCCAAAGTCCAAATTGTGTTCATTGGCCACATTTGAACTTTGAAGATATGCTTACAAACATTTCCATTCAATGCTTAATCACAACTACAAAAATTAAACTCGAACACTGCATATATAACAATATACCAAGTATGAGGAGCATCCTTATTTTGGCTACGAACCATAAATTCATTTATACTCTTAGGGTCATGTACACAATCTTCATCTCGTATCAGAGTTACTCTAGACTTTGAGAGGGTCTCTTGTTTCGTACACTTTGTAGGCCTTATAACTCCTGCTTCTTTTAAACGTTGATTTTGAATATAATATAGTTCAACTTTTGTTATGAAACCAGCTCACAAAAGGATAGAAAAGAAAGATCAATGTCTTAGAATTCAGCCTCTTCGAGGGGGCAACCTTCTTTACATTACACAAATGAAAAAGTCTTGGGTGATACAAATGACAAGACCTCCTTTCTATATATAGGAGTCTAAGGGGTCACAATATAATCAGAGCCGACATAACAATAATAATGTAAGGGCACGATAATAACAATAGTGGGCTTCTATGGGGCACAATAATAACAATATGGGGACTACATGGGCACAACAATATAATAAGAGGGTTGTACTAATAAGAATAAGGGTTTGCACTAGTAGTATAGGGACCTAACATGCCCCTCTCCTTCAAAAAGTGTTGTCCTCAACGCTTGAGTAGTTCTTGATGCTTCTGTATAATTTTTTTGTCCTCCCATGTGGAATCTTCAACGGGTAAGTTCTTCCACTTGATGAGATACTATGAAATTGATCGATTTCGTAGCTGTCGGGTTCTTGTTTCTGTGACTGCTCCAGGTTCCAATATGGTTTTTCCTTCCTCGTCAAGTTCTGGCAATATTGTTTGAACTCAAATCTTCTGCAACTTTTGAATGAGTGGCCACACTTTTTTGTTTATCCAATTTGGTTGGGTAATATAAATAACACAAAACAATGCTTCCACATCCTCATCCTTCCTTGAGAGTGCATCTGCAACAACATTTTTCTTTCCTTTTTTGTAGAATATTTCAAAGTCATAACCCAATATTTTCATGACCCATTTTTCTGTTCTTCTAAAGATAATCTTTGTTCTAAAAAGTATTTAAGACTATCATGATCCATTTTTACCTTGAAGTGTCTTCCCATTAGGTAAGGTCTCCATTTCTTAAGTGCATGTAGTATTTCCAACATTTCCTTCTCATAAATAGTTTGCTTGAGATCTAGTCGTAAAAATACCCAATCGCCTACATCAAAATTTCTTTCATTGTGATGTTGATTTGCTTGTTGTTTCATTTGATTTTGCACCAAAGTGGCGTTATCCTTTAAAAGTTGGAGAACTTGTTGTTGATGCTTGATGTGATCTTTCACTGCTTGAATCTTTTTCTTCTTGATATGTCCTTCTATCTTGAGGGTTTGAGGAGTGGTAATTTCTTCCAATGCATTACAATATATGGTCAGATTCATTTATTGATGCTCGATGTGATCTTTCACTTCTTGAACATTTTTCTTCTTGATATGTACTTCTATCTTGATAGTTTGAGGAGTGGTAATTACGGCGAATGCATTAAAAGATATGGTCAGATTCATTTCTTCTTTCTCGATGTGATCTTTCACTTCATGAACCTTTTCCTTCTTGATATGTCCTTCTATCTTGAGAGTTTGAGGAGTGACAATTCTTGCCAATACTTTACAATATATGGTTGGATTCATTTCTTCTTTCTCTAGGGTTGGTTCTTGGTGTATATCCTCTTCTTTTGATGTTTCTTGATCCTTTTCTTCCTCCTCTTCATAATCTATGTAAAATGATTTCTTCTCAACACACTTATGACCTTTAATGTATTTGTTACTAGAATTTTTACAAAGCCTTTTTTTCTCTTTTGTCTTCCAACTGTTGTGGTGTAAACGTTGTAGGTTCTGGAAGGATAGGAGAAAAAACACTTCCATAATTATAGCTGTGAGTGGTGGGATTCCTTGTTTCCATAATTTCACTTTCAATTTTTGTTGCCAACCTGAATGCCTTCTCCAATGAATCACGTTCCCAAAGACGAACCTAATGTTGAATGTTATCCTTTAAAGTCCCTATGAAGACATCAATCCTTTGCTTCTCTGAAATATCATTTACCCTTACATTCAATTTTTGAAAGTCCTCAATGTGCTTTGCCATTGAACCCTTTTTTTTTAGATTTATCAATTGCAAAGAAGGTGTTTCTCTTTGTATCCTCATAATGTGTTATCAATTCCTCCGTGAAAATTGACCATGTGACAAGTGGTTTATGAGAACAAATCCCTTCATACCATAAAAATTGATTCGGTTCTAAATATAAAGATGCAATACGTACCTTTTATCATAGTTTCACCTCATTTAGATCAAAATATTGCTCCATTTGTGGTATCCAATTTAACGGATCCTTGCCATCAAACTTCCTCATATCGCCTTTTCTTGATTTTAGGAGCTCGACTTGGAAATGACTATAACTATGTAATTTCATATCTCCAAGTTCTTAAATTGCATCCTGCAGTAGCCCTCTCAGTACTCTTTCTAACGTCGTAAGTCTGATCAAGATTGGATTCTGCAAGGAAGAGTTATGTCAAATCTCCCACGATGGCCTAATTATAGACTGGTAATTAGCGAACTTATACGAAGTGCCACGTGTCATTGTTTCCACCTTCGGATCTGAAAATTATACACGGAAAAGTACAATCCATCCTCTTTCTGAAACTTCTTACGCAATGTCAATCTGATGCTTAGATAGAAAGTTATGACGATTTTCCCAAGGTCACCTATTTAGAATGAAATTCTGGAGTCTGCAAAAACCCTAACTTCATTGGATTATATCTCCTAAACTATAGCGAGACAATATCTAAAATTCAAACTCGAGCTTCACCAAGATTTCGACTCAAATGGGTTTTAATTTCAGAGTTTGAACCTTTGTAGAAAAAAACGTATAGCGAAAATTCCGCGATGACCTGTTTGAGATGAGATTATGGAGCTAGCAAAAACCCTAAATTTCTCAGATTATATCTCTGAAAATTAAGCGATGCAATATCTGAAATTTGTACCCGAGGTTCAGACCGATTTCTTCTCAAATGGGATTTGTTTTTTAGCTTCTGAAACTTCGTAGCGAAAACATTATAGCAAAAATTCCACGATGACATGTTTGGAGCAGCGAAACCTTATAATCCAAAGCTCTCATACCAAATGTTATGAAACTAGCTCACAAAAAGATATAAAAGGAAGATCAACGCCTTAGAATTCAACCTCTTTGAGGGGGAAACCTCCCTTACATTACACAAATGAACAATTCTTGGATGATACAAATGACAAGACCTCCTTTCTATATATAGGAGTCTAAGGGGTATAATATAATCAGAGTCGACATAACAATACTAATGTAAGGGCACGATAATAACAATAGTGGGCTTCTATGGGGCACAATAATAACAATATGGGGACTACATGGGCACAAAAATATAATAATGGGTTTGTAATAATAACAATAAGGGTTTACACTAGTAGTATAGGGACCTAACAACTTTTTTCAACAACACAAATATTAGTTAATCCACATGTTTATGGGAGGTGTTATTTCCCTCATAAAAGTACCTATATTTTAGATGCATATGGTAGTACTCAATTGCATTGTTCGTGTCTTGATTAGAATGTGGAAACTTTCGATAAGCTTTTACCCACATATCTCGAAAAGTTAATGACTAAAAATTATTATCAACTAAAAGATAATGACTAAAAACATTCAATTATAGAGTAATAGTCATGATATGATGTTGCATAACACTTACATGTTTTATCATTAGATAGCCAAGTGGTGTCAAAATATTTCAAAAAAAATTCCTCTTCACTAAATTAAGAAAATATTCCCGCAACAACTTTTCGTATTGACTCATCATCCTTGCATGAGTGCATGATTTTATCTAAAGCACGTAAAATGCAGACTTTGTTTTCTTTGCCTTTAACTTTGTTTCCAACATTTTTCACCCATGCTAGATGGATGTGCCATACACATAATAAGATGGAGGAATTAGTTAGACACTTGAATGGTACAACATTAGAATAGAGTAAATTATGAATGGAATATGTTTTTCATGTTTCTTTTGTAAAAACAAATATGGTACCTTAATGCCTAAATCTGAGCAACAACATCATTTGTGATAAATGCTTTTACATTCCAATCTGGACGCTCTTTCATTCCCACTGCAAATAAAGTTGCCAACCATTTTTTAATATCATATGTGGTATTGCATGTATAAATAACCCAAGCCACCGAGACACCATTATGATGTTTTTTGAATACCATTAAGGTATAAAGTTGATACTACATTCAAAACACATTATTATTACTATTATGTTCAACAAAAAGGGCTTCATTTTGATCATTATAGGAATCAAAAGATTGATAATACGCACCCCATACATATTTGTACTAAATGTAGAATCCATTGACATAACATTGTTGGGTGAATGTGTCACCATCATGGATTGCATCCAATGTGTTTGCCTATAATAAATGGTATTTTTTGCTCAATATCTTGTTTTTGATAGAAAAAAGAAACTATCTGGAAACTGATTGTACCAACACTCGACACTTGTTGGATCATTGTCATCCTTCATATATTCTTTTTATCTAATATTATTGTAAATGTTAGAAATATCCATCCTTGTCATTAAAGTGTCTCGACCCGCCCTTGTGAATAACTCGTGAGATTGGTTATCCACATTAGACATTAATTTGTACCAAACCATTGTGACATTAAAACCATCTTAAAACATCCTTTTCACACTAGCTCGTAAATTGAAGGACATATGTGGCACGTACTTGAACATTTGAGGTCTTTCCACTGCACTCTTTCCATGACAGAAAGCACTCGATTTATCAAAATGTCTACACTAAGTATATGTTATAATAACATCATTTGGACACACATAAAGACGATGCATTGTGAAGTGACATCTACAACCAAATTGGCACGGACTGCCTTTTGTTTATTGATCCTTTTGAATTCTTTATATTTTCATCACGTTTGTATCTACATGTCGACTTGGGACCATATGCACACCAATAACTAAATAAGAATAATGGTAAGAAATTAGAAAACATGTCTACACATTTTGACTTCATTTGAACTTGAATTAGATGTATCTAATTAATGAACAAATAAAGACTCACATGGTATATTCAATATATGTGTTAATGTGAACACATTTAACATCCACATTTTTAGATCGATTTGTATTAACAACAAATTGGCTGGGAGCATATCCATCTGATTGCTCTCCATTTATAAAATCTTCCAGTCGACTATAAGGAATAATAGCCTCAATTCCGTTCCATGTTAGATCTTTGGTAGAAAATTATATCATATCTTCTGGGTCTTCAGTGTCCAACTCCATAATTTCATCCCACTTTCCTATTTATAAAGAACCTATAAAACTTTGAAGGATTAGGAGAACAACAAAAACAACAAATATGACAATAAGATTTTATAAATATTTCCCTATATGTGCTTCTTCATCTACATGTGTGGCTTCTAGATGTGCATGCTAATATATCTTTGTGCAATTACAAAAGTCACACATATACAAAAGTAGAAAGTGCATATATAAAAGTTAATTTCTCTATATCTGTTTGCGTATCTATATGCATATACAGAAGTGCTTGCATATAAAAATGGCTTCTTACTTTGAAAATAATTGATTTCAGGGGAGTTGTCTTATGAAATAAAGGAAAACAAGAGAAAAGGAAGGTGGAAGGTCAGATTGCATGAGGGGGAAATTGAAGGAAAAATAGAAGAAAATGAAGAAAATAGAGGCCTCAATGATAAAAAGGACTATGAGGATCAGTTCACAACCTTTTGTTAGTTTAGTTTTGGAGCTCTCTTTATATTCTTTCATTATACTCTTGCACACCTAGAGTTTTCTTTGAGCACTTTTGGAGCTTCTTGGCATACTTTGGATTTGGTGAAAGAAGGCAAATGAAGTTAGGAAAGCGCAAGGGAACAAGTGGGTCAACAACTACAGATGGATTTTTTTGCATGTAATAGGTTGCATGTATGATTTCCTTAATTCATGGTAGATGCATGTGGTTTCTTGGTTACGATCTATCATTGACATGGAGGATTTCATGAATAGATAATGGTTTTAGCCTTGCCATGCCATTTCCTAGATAACCATGGTGTTGTGGGTTTTCCCATTTGTTATTTTATGATTGGTGCCCAGGGTCCTTATGGCTATGGGTTGAGTTACTAGTTAAATGTGGGATGAGTGGTTATACAAAATGTACCATAGGATGAATAGGGACAAGAATGCCCCTAATAGGTATGTGCATACTAGAAACATTGCCCCTATTCGAAATTGTCTAGGGGTTAAAACTAAGTAGAGGGTTCCAACCAAATGGATTGTTGAAGGTAGTCGAACTAATAACACCTGAAGGGGTGATAACCGAAGGTCGAGGAGCTGATATGAAAGCAGTAAGGGCAGGAAAACGTTGAACACCACCCATAATAGGTGTAGTGGGGATTCCTGGACTAGGCATATTTTGAATAGTAGGATAACCAATCAACAATGTTTAACTAGTTGTAGTTGGGGTAGGTAGCGATGGAGAGAAGGTGTCCACAAAAGACCATGAATCACAATGCATCGATGGATAGTGATGGTCTAGATAATGACCAAGATCTTGAAAGAAACTATAGATGGAATTTGTGGTGTAGCATTATCAAAATCAAAAGCCATCAAATGTGAATCAGAAGGGTCGATTGCGCCTAATGTGGAAATAAGGGATTTCATTATTTGATATGTGTGTAATAAATGTTTGTTTGAAGTGGGTGAGGAGTTACAAGCCTGATTCATGATGGACTGAGAGCTGGAAGAATGTGAGGAATGTTGCATCTAGGGAACTAAAGCTTCCATGTGACACAAAAGGTTGGTCAATAAACCATTTAGTTGTTGGCCCAGTAACGGTATGTTGAAACAGTCGTAATCGAATAGTATCATTGGTGATACTATTGGATGAACACCACGGTGAAAAGTCATGACATGGTTTCCTGGGTCTTCTCCCTATTGCCCTTCAAATTTTGGAATGCTTGAAGGGAGCTTGGTGGGCATGGATGGTCAATTTTGGTCATGCGCAATCGCATCATTAGTTAGCTTTCTTAAATCAGGAAGGTTTAAAGAAGATAAAAACGAGACTTACTAGTTGTCCACCATTGAGAAATGGTTTTGGACAACTATATGAATGGGCATTCCCTGATGAGGATGGTCACCCTGGTGAGTGTCGAGTGGAATCCCGGGAGGGGAGTTATTGGGGCTCCCTTGGGGGGGCAGTGAATGGGGTACTTTGATAAGGAGGAGTTCCAAGCAAAGAATCAATGATAAAGCAAGATCCTATAACGATAGTTGTGTGGTGTCTTTTGTGCCTAAATGGTGAGAGACCTAATACTTCTCCTAGTAATGGAGGGAGATTTAGAAAATGTATAGATCGATAGGGAGCCATGGGGTCCACTATTGTGTCGAGTAAAGTGTGTGCTATTTTATGTGATTGAGGGAAGGAGATGATTCTGAAAGAAAATATATCACATACATAAAAGAAATTGAAAATAAAATGATTACTTTCCCTTTAACTTTAGACTATGTGATCAATCAAACCAAAAATGGTTTTCGTTTGTTTTTTGCGTATGAACAAAGATCCTATGAAGACCTATCATCCTTGCCACCCTCAAAGTAACTGGGAATTGCGAAGATATCTTTTGATGGGTATTGGGGTAATGTCTCGAAAGAACTAGCGATGCCTTCCAACAACCGAAGAATCAATCAAGGTAACGGGTGAGGCTTTGGTGTTGCCCCCACCTCCACCTATAGGGATGGATGCCCTAGATTTTGGCCATTAAAGTACCTTTGTCCATGTCAAAATTCAAGTCTTTAGCTTCTTGGTATTGAGTTACTAGTACCGAGCACTAGACGAGTCGGGTAGCCCCGAATAGTACCACATTCACTGGACCTAAGCCAAACCCCCTCTGAATTGGGTCTTTGCCATGCTCGAGTATTCTTTTCTGTGGGATTATTGAAGGATATTAATCTCCCTAAAAAGTCAACTGCTATGTCTCAAAGATGTAACATGACCGTGACAACTTATGCTATACCTACCCCCAATGGTCCTACCATGAACTATAAATTCTTCAGTGGCCCTTATGGGGAATTTAGTTGGTCCAACTTATGGTAGATTTTAAAAGGCCTTGCTTTTCTTTAGGGTGTGAGATGTAGGCTAAAATAAACTAAGTATCTAAAGCTCCAGAAACTGGATAAGTTCTAATACAGATCTTCTGGAAGCTTAGTGTGTGATGTGTAACTGTGTTCAAGTGAGCATGCAAAGTGTGATAAGATATGGATATTCGGTGATCCATTACAATATCCTCCTAATTACACTAGATTTCAATTGTTCCTTGCTTGAAAAAGAAATGATGTGTGGATAATGGCTGCTTACTCTTTCTCCTATTATACTATGTGTGACTAAAGGGAGGTGGAAAACACAAGTGCATTAAGAAGACTTTCATATGCTAGCCCAGATTTGCCGATAAGACACATGGGACACATAGATTACTTACTTTATGTAGTGACACTTGACCCTAGTCCCAAAACTAATGAAATGAGGAAATGCTTTGGTTAGTAACAAGATTTGTGGATGATATGCCACTTACTCCTTTACTAATTAAGCCGCGTGATTTGCAAAAACTAACAAAATAGATTGAAAAATATGTGTGGAATTTTACCACTTACTTTTCCCCCTAGTTAAATTGTCAGAATTTGCAAATAAAAAACAAAAAAAAGACAATCTAATTACCCCACTAATTGTTATTGGTAGAGTAATTAAGTAATATAAATTGACTGGAAAAAGTTGCAAAGGTGAAGGCAATTCACTAAAGCCTACCAATGTCTTCAGCTGGAAAATATTCACTTGTGGACTCTGTTGGATGACTTTGGGCATCTTTTGGATTGTACAAATATGTATACAATTTTCAAGTGTTAACATACATAAGATGGGTTTTGTATATGCGCACCTTCTGTATATCCATGCATATGTGGAAGCGTGCATATACGAAATACATAATATACGCATATCTTCCATATATGGTCAACTTCAATATATGTGAATATATTTTATATACACACATATCTTCTATATATGTGCAACTTTCATATATGCACATACACATAAGTTGTGCATATACAGAAGTTGTGTGCAACTGCTATACCATGCATATATGACAGTCTCCAGATATGTACAACTTCTGTATATGCACATCTCTTTCGTATATGTGCAACTTTCGTATATGCACATCTCTTTCGTATATATCTAATGTGTATGTGAATCTATTATTGATTCAAATTAGATCATTATATTGTTTGTCATCCATCTCAATGCATTTGGAGTAGAAAAAGTGGAGGAATCAGCTCACGGGACTGTTTTTATTGGCAGGACCCAGTTTGGCAAAACGGGGTCTGAAACCTTACGAGAGCATTTTGAGGCATGAAACGACGGTTTTTGGGGGTAAAAATTTGCCTCATAAGTGAGGCAATTTTTCATGTTATTCAACACAGATAGAGCTTTCCAACGACATAAGAATCGCATCAATCGAAGTCCGTATGCAAAATTTATGCCACTCAGAAGTTGACCTTCCTATTTTCACACGTATAGTTTGGGAGGATGCCGCATCAGCCCCATTATTCATAGAAAAGGGGCTAGCCATGTGTTTGTGATGTAAAAGACACTAGAATAGTCTATTTTGTAACTCTAGTTAATAGTTGATGTAGTCAAAATTAACCACTAGTAGGCTATCGAGTTGTGTTATAACCGGGCCACTAGGAGGTAAAGACATTCCATTCTTTGGAGAGCATTTTGTTCCATAATGGAGAAAAGATAGCTAGGAGAGATAGGAGGTAGAGCACACGAGAGGATTTATGCATTATAGCAGCCCACTATCCACAAACATTACTTATTTGTATTTGTAGCCATATTTCCAGACAGAGAAAGAGAGCAAAACGACCTCACCTTCTAGTTGGGTTTTCCCCCGAAAGGGTTTCCCAAAGAGCATATCTTGTGTGTTATGTGTCTGTGAGCTTATTTTGTCGTTCTCTGCTTGATTTACTTTTACATGCATGCACTAATTACAATTAATTTTACATATTCAAAAATTAAATAAAACTCTAATAATGTAGAATCTTAGAATTTTAATATAATATTATTTGATCTATTGTGACGAACTGTCCAATGGAATATCCACAGTAATTTACGGATCATTTGATATCAGAGCGGGTTGCTTTTGGGTATTTTGTGGAGATTGCAAGGATCTAGATCGGTGAGGCTAAAAATCATAAAACCCTAATCAAGGGAGACGAATATGTAAACAAACCTCGTGATCTTGTAGAGGTGAGGTTTTCGTAACTCGAAGAACAAGTCGTGGATATAAACCGCAATGTAAACCTCCTCATGGCAGCCCTAAGCAATAAGGTGGGGATATTTGGAGAAGAAGGGGGTTCAAATGCAAAGGAAAAAATAGAACGGGGATCGGGAGATCGAGAAGACGCAGATAACCAACCAAAGAAAGAACCCGAAAAATATTAACCCAGTTCGAGTGCTGTGAACCAATCCTCGTTGAAAGTGGAAGAAAAAGTTGATATCCATTCATACCATGATGATATTGATGCTTTGAAGCTGAGCCACTGGTTGCAGCAACTGAAAGTTTATTTCAGTGTCCATTAGATCGAGGAAGGGAAAAAGATATCATTCACGTTGTTGAAATTGGAGGGCCATGCACTGACTTGGTGGGAGAGCCACACGAAAACCTTGAGGTTGGAGGGAGAACCTCTAGTGACTAAGTGGGAGGATTTCAAAACCATCATTAAATCACAGTTTTATCCCATTGGGTACATGGAAGACCAGTGGATCCAGTGGCATTACTTCAAGCAAAAGCAGGGCCAAAGCGTGCACGAGTACACCATAGAGTTTAGAAAGATGGCTATAATGTTGGGTATCTCTCTAAAGAACCCATATGTGCTCCTCAAGTATTTGGGGGGTCTGCACCACCATTTGCGTGAGCAAGTGATGTTGTTCAAGCCGAAAATGGTGGACGAAGCTTGTGTACAGGTACAATACCTGGAGAACATAGGTCTGAAAAGAGCCAATCAAGTGGATTGCAGCAAAAGGAGAAACAAGACGCTTCTAAGGAGGGGAATAAGAAGCAAAACATGGGAAAAGATAAAAAGATGGCAGCCATAACACACCAGTGCAAAGATCCTAGCAACCACTGCAACATTGATGACCATACAGAGGAGAAGTGTTGGAAATTGCATCCAAAGCTAAACCCAAAGAACAAGAAGAAAGATAATAAGAAGAAGAATCTCATGGCCACTGATTCGAGATACCAAGTTTAAAGCAACTTAGATGTGGATGAGAATATATTTTGTATGTTGGTACAGAAGGAGGTGAATTTGAGTAACCTTCAGCAACAGGAAGAGAAAGAAATGACCAAACTCTTCCATATAAATATACAGGTCAAGAAGACAAATATTGATGCTTTATTTGACTCAGGATCGCAGGAAAATCTCATTGCAACAGATCTGGTCAAGAAGTTGGGCTTGAAGTTCATGATCATCCAAACCCATATCCACTGGGATGGGTATAAAAGGATGCAGAGCTGGAGGTAACAAAATAATGTAAAATTAGATTTGCTATCAGTGTTGATTTTATTGATGAAGTAGATCTAGATGTGGTTCCCCTTGATGTATGTGGAGTTGTGTTTGGGAGTCCATACATGTACATGCATGGTGCAATATTCATGAGGAGAGATAACCAGTACTAGCTCATCAAGGATGGAAAATCATTCATCATCAATATGCACACATGCAAGTCAAAAATTTCACTGGTAAGTGCCAACCAAGCCAAGAAATTGATTAGTTCCAGCAAGAAGTATGTTTTATTATTTTTAAGGGAAAATCAGTCTATAGAGGAGTCAATAAGAGGAAAGGCATCCCTAGAGGGGTGCAATAGGAAACAAAGACAATAATTGGAGGAGTTGTTACAGAAACAACAATTCGACCGAGTACATCACCTTGTGGGTCACCCATCATCATTGTGCTAAAGAAGGATCAGACTTGGCAGCCGTGCATAGATTACAGGGCTTTGAATAAAATCACACTCAAGAACATATACCCCATGCCCAGGATAGGCGATCTGCTAGATCAGTTGCAACAAACAAAGTATTTCACCAAGTTGGACTTGAAGTCTGGATATCACCAGGTTTAAGTCAAAGAAGAAGATACATGGAAGACTGCCTTCAAAACCAGGAACGGTTTGTATGAGTGGTTAATTATGCCATTTGGCCCATGTAATGCACTAGCTACATTTTTTAGATTAATGAATGATGTATTGCACCCTTTTATAGATTCATTTGTTATTGTCTATTTGGATGATATATTGGTATATAGTGTTACCTAGGAGTAACATATTTCACATTTGACGCAGGTATTGGAAACATTGAAGAAACACCAGCTGCTGCAAATCTCGAGAAGTGTGAGTTTGCGCAACAATCCTCGGTGTATATGGGATATGTGATTGGTGGAGGAGAATTGAAGATAGATCCTTCCAAGATGGAGGCCATCATGAAATGACCGATGCTTACTAATGTTATTGAGGTTGGGAGTTTCATTGGAGAAACCCAATACATGAGGAAATTCATAACCTTGTTTTCAATGGTATCAACACTGCTCCATGCTATACAAAAAGTGGCAAGATTTTCCAGTGGGGAAAAGGGTAGCAGAAGGCTTTTGATGAGTTAAAGAAGAAGATCAATGAAGCACCAGTTCTGGCATTACCAAACTTTTAATGATCCTTTGAAGTGGAGACAGATGCGAGTGGGTATGTTATGGGAGTTGTCTTGATGGAAGGAGGAAGGCTCGTTTGCTACCATTATGAAGTATTTCACGGGCCAATTCTTAACTACCCTACCTACAATAAGGATCTCTATGCCATGGTACAAGCTGTGAAGGAGTGGAAGCACTATCTTATGGGAAAGGAGACAATAATCCACACATATCACGAGCTGTTACAGTACCTACAGGCCCAGAATAAGCTACAACAGACCAGGCACAACAAGTGGATAGGGTTTTTACAACAGTGTCATTTGGTGATCAAGTATAAGAAAGGAAGCACAAACAAGTTGGTCGATATGCTTTCAAGGCCACCCACATCAAAGATTACAACTTTGGGGACTCTTATGCACGTGGAGCCATTCACCCATGATGCATATAGATAGTCATATTGAGAAGATGAGAAATTCAAGGAGGTATATCAATAGTTACAGAGTCAAAGTTACGTGCACGATGACGACAACACCGTTGATTACCATCTCCAGGATGGGTTACTCTACAGGCTAGATAAGCTATGTGTTCCTAAATATGAGTGTTTGAAGCTGATTAGAGAGGGTCACACCTCCAAGGTTCCAGGGCACTTTGGTTTAGGGAAGACCGTGACTAAGTTTCAAAGGTATGTGTATTAGCCCAAGATGCAAGAACAAGTAACTAGGTTCATAAGAGGATGCATGCTTTGTTGTACCAGCAATCCTAGCAACTTGAAACGGGATATGTATGATCCCTTACCTATGCCTACTCATCCCTGGGAGAACATTTCCATGGACTTTGCGGGAGGTTCGCCGACAACGAGCAAGGGACATGACTACCTGTTCGTGGTAGTTGATAGGTTCAACAAGATGTGTGTTTTGATGCCATGTAAAAAGACCATCAGCAGATAACAAGCAACAAACTTGTTCTTTGGACAGGTCTGGGTACACTTTTGGCATACCAAGGAGCATCATTTCAGATAGGGATACAAGATTTCTCAGTGCCTTATGGACTACATTGTGAGAGAATATGGACACAAAGTTGAATAGATCTACAATATTCCATCCATAGACAGATGGGAAGATATAAGTAGTCAATAGGACTTGATGCAGCTTTTGAGGGGTTGCAACTAGAAGCATTCAAAGACCTGTGATGAAAATTTGGTATTTATACAACATTCTTATAATAGATCAGTCCACACTTCTACAGGAAATTCCCCATTTGAAACTTGTTTTGGGTATTTGCTACCTTCACCTTTGGATATTTCATATGGGAAACAAGGAGGAGTGAAGGAAGACATTACAAGAGATGCTTCGAGGGCTGAAAAATATAGAGAAGATTAGGCAGATCCATCTACAGGTACATGAAACACTGCAAAAGTCACAAGTGAAGTATAAGACTAGGCATGATCAACACAGAATAGAGAAGTCATTCAAGGTGGGAGACAAAGTATGACTATAGTTGAATAAGGAGAGGTTTGAGGGGCCTGGTAAGAAAATCAAGGCTCTAAGGTATGGTCCTTTTGAGATACTAGAAAAGGTGGGTGATAATGCATATCGACTCAGTTTACCACCATATATGCACATTTACTCAGTTGTAAATGTGGAGAATTTGAAACTCTATGAGCTTTACATGCTAGATCAAGAAGAGGAACATATCCTACCTTCTGTGGAGGATTTGGCACCAGATGCTTAGGCAAAGTTAACAGAAGATACAGTTTTGCAGAAGAGGTCTAGAACTACAAGACAAGCGCAACAAGACCTTTGGTAGATTGGGTTGAAGGGACAACTTCCAGGCAAAGCTAAATGGTACACCAAAGAGAAGGTGGAGGAAAATTTTCCTCACATCATTCAGTAAAATATTTCGAGGACCAAAAGACTCCCAAAATGGGGAGGTGTGATCTAAATTGGATCATTATATTGTTTTTCATCCATATCAATGAATTTGGAGTGGAAAAAGTGGAGGAATCAGCTCACCGGACCATTTTTACTGGCATGACCCAATTTGACAAAACAGGGTCTGAAACCTTCGGGGAACATTTTGAGGCATTAAATGAAGTTTTTGGAGGTAAAGATCTGCCTCTTAATTACAATGCCTTTTCATGCTATTATACACATAGAGATATTTCTAACGGTGCAAGAATCGTGTCAATCAGAGTCCGTATGGAAAAGTTATGTCACTCAGAAGTTAACCTTCCTGTTTTCACACCTATAATTCGAGAGGATGCCAGATCAGCCCCATTATTCATGGAAAATGGGATAGCCACGTGTTTGTGATGTAGAAGACTCTAGAAGAGTTTATTTTGTAACTCTGGTTAAGAGTTGATGTAGTCAAAATTAACCACTAGTAGGCTATTAGGTTGTGTTATAACCAAGCCACTAGGAGGTAGAGACATTACATTCTTTAGAGAGAATTTTGTTCCATAATGGAGCAAAGATAGCCAAGAGAGATAGGAGGTAGAGCACATAGAGAGGATATGTGTATTGTAGCAACCCACGGGCCACATACATGACTTCTTTGTATCTGCAGCCATATTTCCAGACAGAGAAAGAGAGCGAGGCGACCTCGCCTTCCAGCTGGGTTTTCTCCCGAAAGGGTTTCCTAGAGAGCATATATTGTATATTATGTGTCCATGAGCTTATTTTTTTGTTCTCTTCTTTTTTGTTTGATTTACTTTTACATGCATGCACTAATTATAGTTAATTTTACAAATCAAGAAATTAAATAAAACTGTAATAGTGTAGAATCTCAAATTTTTAATATAATATTATCAGATCTGTTGTGACAAATTGTCTAGTGGAATATCCACGACAATTTACGGATCAATTATATATGCACAACTTCCAAATATACACATATACGGAGAAAAAATGCACATATAATGAATAAGTGCATATATGGAAGATATACACATATACAAGAGTTACACATATACGAAAAATGTGGACATTTTTTGTATCACATATCCTCCGTATATGTGTAACTTCCATATATGTGCATATATTTTGTACATGCACAACTTTCATATATGTGTATATATGAAAGATATGCGCATATATGTAAGTTGCAGATATACAAAAGCTACATAAATATGGAGGTTGAAGTTGTGCATAACTTCTGTATATGCATAGCTTTTGTATATGCACGTATATGAAAGTTTCACATGTACGGTAGATACACATATACAAATGTTGCACATATATGGAAGATACACATATATGTAATTTATAGACAACTTTAGCCACTGTATGTATGCAACTTCCCATATATGCACAATTTTCGCATTTGTGCAATTTTGTATATATGCAACTTCTAAATATGTGCATATACATAAGTTGCACCTATATAGATGCTAAATTTTTGCTCAATTTCCATATATGCACATATCTTTCGTATATGCAAAACTTCTCTATATTCATATATCTTCTATATAAGTGCAACTTCCGTATATATGCATAACCTCCATGTATGTGTAACTTCAGTATATGTAACTTTCATATATGTGCATTTACCGTATATGCGCAACTTCTGTATATGCGCATATCTTCCTTATATCCATGTATATATGGAAGCGTGCATATACTAAATACGGAATATGCGCATATCTTCAGTATATGAACAACTTCAATATATGTGATATTATTTGTATATGTGCAACTTTTGTATATGAACATATACATAAGTTGTGCATAACTTTCGTAACATGCATATATGACGGTCTCCAAATATGCACAACTTTAGTGTATGCACATCAATTATATGTGCACAACTTCCAAATATGCACATATACGAAAGAAATGCACATACGGAAGATATACGCATATAACTTCTATATATGTGCATATCCATTTGCGTATATATGGAAGATATGTACATATACATGGGATGAATATATACAAAAGTTGTGCCTATATAGAGGTTGAATTTTTGCATATCTTCCATATATGTGAAATTTCTCTATGTGCACATATCTTCCATATATGTGTAACTTCTGTATATACGCATAACCTCCATGTATGCGTAACTTCAGTGTATGTAACTTTTGTATATATGCATTTATTGTATATATGTAAATTCCTTATATTTGCATATATTATGTATATGCACATCTTCTATATATGTGCATCATATACAAAACATATGCACAAATATAAAAAGTGCGCTTATATAAATGATATGTGCATATACATAATACATGCGCATATACGAAAGATGTGCACATAAGAAAGTCGCACAACTTCTATATATGTGCATATTTTGTATTGTATATCTTCCGTATATGCACAACTTTTGTATGTGTGTATATACAGAAGTTGCACACATATGGAAGACATGCGCATAAGTAAATTGTGTATATATGGAGGTTGAAGTTGTGTATAGATATGTGCATATAAAAAAGTTTCGCATATATGGAAGATATGCATGTAATGGAAAATGTATATATACAGAAGTCGCACAAATTTTATATATGTGCATCCCCTGTATCACATATTTTCCATATATGCACAATTTTTGTATATGTGAAACTTCTATATGTGCACATATATGGAAGTTGCACATACATGAAAATTGTGTATATATGGAAGTTGTGTATATGGACGTTGTGCATACACAAAAATTGCACATATATGAAAGTTGTGTATACAAAAGTTGTGCATATACAGAAATTGTGCATATATGGAAGATATGTGCATATACGAAATATATGTGCATATACAGAAGTTATGTATATACATAACATTTATTTGAACATCATATATGAAATTAGTTGAATCACATATCCTTCTCTACTCTTTGAGCACTAAGTCACTTTCAGTGCTAAGGGAATTACCAAGAGCATATGGTAAGAGAGGCCTATCCAAAATCACCATGGTAAGGATAATATTAAAAGGGCATTATCACAACATTTGGTAAAGATAATATTAAAAACACTATTACTTCCTAATTTAAGGATAAGTTGTGGGATGATAAGGTGTTAGAGGGAAAAAAGAAGCTAAGGTATTATAAGGAGGTGATTCACCCCACTCTTACTAACCAGAATTATCTTGTTGTCTTGATCGGTGCTAAGAAGAAAATGAACATTGCAAAGATAACTAATTTTCATGAACTTTAGAGTGAAACTAGGCGTTGTTCTATTCTCAAAACACCTTGGGATGAAAGAATTTGCCCCCTTTGCTATACTAATATAGTTGAAGATGGAAAACACTTTCTCTTGGATTACCAGACTCTTACTCACATCAGTTTTCCTTCTCAAAACATTTTCCAAACTACCAACTTTCTGGACTTGTTAAGTTAGCAAACCTATAGTGATCTCAGAATGCTTCTTTCCCTTCTTTTTTATCATAGAAATAAAATATTAAAGAATTACTTAATCATTTTATTTCTTAAAGTCCAGTAAACAATATTAGTTTTAGTGGACAACAACCACCACTATCATCATCCTTAA
>APFE031717818.1:0-34332 GCA_000404065.3 Pinus taeda | reverse complement strand
GTAAGACTATTATTTAAACATTTGTAATGCATGTTTTCCTAACATGTATTAAGATAGTTGAACTGCTTCGGTTATTTTAGTACTTACATTATTGAATATGTTTTGTATTGTTTATCACTATTGTCTTACCTGTGTGGACTACTCTGCCAGACATTAGATATACCATCCTTGTGTTTTCTTGGTTATAACTACCATCACCCCTGTGTGGACTATTCCGCTGGACGGTGTATGTGTTTTCCCTTGTACTTTAGTTTTATTGGTTGTCGCATCCGCTGTGGAATATTCCACTGGATGCTGGACAGATCCTTATTTTCTTTGTGTGTGTCTCTCCCTTGGTGGTACTACTACCTCTCATCTAGAGGCTCACTTTTACCCTCTCCCTTACATTAAGAGAACTCAGACATAAAGTTACATTACACACTCACAAAGAATACTCACCATGCTTTCTTGAAGTTACAAGCATAACAATCTTACATGTTAAAAAATGAGATATAAGGAAAATCTCCAAGATAATGGAAACCAGACCATTGTACCAGATGGGACTCCTACACTAGACCATCATACCAGATGGACTCCTACACCAAATGGTGTGAGGTCTAGTTGGGACTTCATATTGGGGAGATCCCCTGAATGTTGGCAGGTCCAGCACCCTCAACAAATACCCAATTCAAGGTGCATGGAGGATCTTCCATGACTCATAAAGGAAAATGAGCCTCCGGTTATATAAATAATAGTACTATCCTAAAGGGGGACTCGAGAAGGAAGAGAAAGGCTTGCTGATTACCTACAGATTAGTCCACACAACAAACAACAATCATGAAAGCATAACAACACTTATTCAAAGATAACCATAACTAAGCAATGAATTAGTTCATTAAACATAGTATGTAATTAAAGAAACATATACCACAAACATGACAAGAATAGTTCTACTATATCTATGATACATGTGTGAAGAAGTGTCGACTCATAGAGCTTGTGATTATGAGTGAAATATCCCAAGTACATTTTTACATAGATGAAACACTAGATCCAATAGTGGAACATGAAGCCACAACTTACTTCTCCAAAGATTGAAATATCTCCTATGCATTACAAGATAAGTTAAGGAAAGACTCCAATAATCCAAGCCCATAGCTTGAGTTATGAGGAGCTATTTATAACTAATGACCATGACCTTTGAACTTACTCATGACTTTTTAACTTCTATCACTTTTCTTTCATATTCTATACATGATGCTTTACATTCCTTATGTGGTTATTCATATTCCACATGTGTGTCTTACACTTCATTACATACCATTTATTACAAAAGACAAATTACATATGAGACGGTGGCTATATAAGACAAAACTAATAATGGGACAAAGTCTTATCAAATTGAGAAATCATTTTCTTCCTCATTGAGACCATTTGTGATAGACATGTGCCATGCTCTGAACTCCATTTATATGACTTTGACCCAAACTAGAAAGTCCCTTGCATAACACATCTTCACCTTTAGTTCCTACGTCAATATAGTCTTGGAGCTTTACTGTACATTATTCCATAGCCATGAGAGCTTCATATGATCTTTGAATGGTGCGATGGAATATTGTAGAATAATGCTTTTGGTGATATCCAACCCTTCCTATTATGATGCTTTCTTGATCTGTTCTATGTACTTTCTGATCTCCTGGAAGATGGTTTCCATACCTTTGATTTCTTCGAGTGATCCTATTGATGGAATCCCATGTTTTTTTACTAGAAACTTGAAACCATTGTGTAGTCTATTATAAGAAACAATAGAACTAATCAACTTTTCTCTAAGATGCATGTAGTTCTGATGGTGGTGTCTCAACTAAACTTTGTCTATCTCAACGACAATCCTGTCTTTCCCAATACTTGGCAGGCCATTCCCGAAGTTTGTTAATTTCTTTGTTTTCCATTTTTAGAAGTTTTACCACTTTTTGTGCTTTATTTTGAATGCTAATGGGATGGGACACCACTTTTTGTATAAGTATCATCTCATCATATAACCATGCCATGTTGTCCTCAATTGCCTAATTCCTCCTGCATGGCTGACCACCATGATGTAATGTTGAAGCTATGTGAAGATAACCAATTATTCTCTATCGCAAGGTATTCTGCCTATTTCTTCACTACAACAAGCTCTCTCCTTAATCTATCATTCTCATTCAAAAAATATTCATAGTAGCCATGTGTTGTTGTAGTAAAAGCAACAATTACTGCCATAATTACCCTAGTATACCTTCTGGTATTCGTAGTTATCACCTTCTCTATAGGTACCAAGACTAGGTTATGAGGATCATTTTAGAAGCATATGTGTCTCTGTTTCACGATCCTCTTCTCTTGTTGATCAAACATGACATTTTACACATCTGTGACTCTATCCTCAAGTGGAGGTGTGATTCCCATTTCTCCAAATGGAAGATGACGACTTGTGAGAGGAGGTTCTTTTGGAGTACTTGGTTCATCATCCATGAGTTAGATAGTATCCTCTTTCTCCAACTATTCTTCTATCTCCTGAATCAGCTATTGTTCCTCCAATATTTGTGTTTCTTCTTCCTCCTAGGACTGCCTTTGATGTTCCTATTTTGTTCTTCTCCTTTACTCTTCTTCTTCATGTTGCTTCCTAAGAAACTCATCTTGCTTCCTCTTCTCCTCTTCTTTTACTTCTCTCCTCTCTTGTTCCGCTTGAATAAATCTCGTGTTAAAATGATAAACTTTTCATCTCCTGCTTCTTTCTCCCATCGAATCATAATTGATTCTCTTCCTATGAGCTATAATATTTGCTTGAAGGGTTATCTGCTCTTACTCCTGTACCTAGATGTCTTGAGTTGGTGGCTCTTGGGGTTAACTAGTCTCCATCCCTGGATGTGTCTTTCTAACTGCATTATACTAGTTATTCACCTTCTCATTTTCTGCTGTGGAAATTAATGAGTATCCCTAATTGAAACAGATCCTTTCACAATGATGCATGCATAATCTCTTAGGATCATATCCATGAAAGTATTTAGTTGTGAAGTGCAAGCAATCCACCTATTGTATCTCTGTAGCTACCGCCTTATGACTCTTTAAATCATATGGTTTTATCCTCATAGGGAAGGAGGGCCAATGGAATTTATTCCTCCTATGAAGGACTCCTTATAATACCTTCTCCAACTGATATGCTACTTCCTACATGATCACCTTATTGGTCACATATGACAACATGAGATGAGGGGAGATCTGACATCCAAAACATCTGATATATCTACCCTCAAGTGCTACAAACTAATATGTGATATCCTTTAGTGAATGCTTTACCTGATCGATCATGCAAGGAGGATTTATCTTGAATATCATATGGAATATAACTGCAAATAAGTGCTTAGACAATATGTCATATGCGCCTCTAAAGCTTGATTTTGAAAACACTCTGCAATGGAAGTAAACTAGGAACTTGTTCTAAGGGGTCTAGTTGTAGTACAATATTAGGAAAGAATATTGTGCACATATTCTGTCTAAACGAAATTCACAGATATAGAATTTTGATGCCTGATTCACTTTCAAATATGATTTTTCCTGCCCCACATGATGCTACAAATCAAATAAAAATATATCTACCCAATTGAAATATTTACCACTGGTAACCACCATATTGAGCATATATATCAAGTTTTCCTTAAACACCTCAACATTCTTACACCCATGCAACTAAAAATAGATGGAAATAATATATTTATATACATCTCTAAGAATCTTGGTCAGATATATTGCATACGGGTGGTGGAAAAACTTAGCAGGCTATTGACACCAAGGTTTGATGATGTCACTCTTGTCGATATCAGCCAATTTGATGTAAAAGTTATTATTTTCATATTTTGTGGGCATAAGAATCTTGTAGTATTCTTGCATGTCTTCTCCATAATAGGTGGCAAGTTGACCACTGCTTTCCCTACAAATAAAAATGTGAGAGTTGTCCATATGTGTAATAATTCATTCAATCACTTCCGTACAAGGGATGACTAGGAATCTGCATGTGATCCTTTGTATTTAGGACCACTACATATTGATATATACTTCTAAGTCCTTCAAGTTCTTTGGAAATTGTTTCTGCATGAATGTGTCTTTTATACCACACCACGTGTCACGCCCCCACACTATGGCTTCTTACGAAAACTCTGGGCATTGTGTAACATTGACGAGATTTCACCTTTCAAAGTTACTTTTACCTAGACTACACCTACTTCCAACACTTAGTCAATTTTTCATTAAGTGTTCACTTCTTCAATTATGCAATGAAAATAAAATTCATTTACTTCATTGAATATTTCAATAGTATGATAATCAAAACAACATTACAATAGTGAAAAAATGTGATATCATAAATAACACAAGTTTACGATGGGAGGGGGAACTCCCCAAAATAGTTCACCCCAATCTTTTACCAAAATTTTGCAATGTAATAAAAAGTTTATTTACAATTACAAATGGTGTGGAAATTTCCTAGTTTAACCAACAAACTTGTCCACCCAATTATCCCAAGTTGTGTAACCTGCCCTGTACGTTCTTCCCAAGTCGTGCAACCTGTCTACACCTTCTTCCCAAAATCTGCAGTCTCTTCCCACATAGTGCGACTTGTCAATAAACCTTGAAATTGTTTACCAAAACAAAGAACAACAAACTTCCCAGTCATGTTCGTTCGCTGGGAAAGCCCCACCTCTCCTACACCCTCTTTGTTGCATCCTTATGCCCTTTTGAAAAATTATGTTTTTCCTACCTAGGGATGTGTCTCGAGAGCCTGAAGGGTTACCACCAGAGAGAGAAGTGGAGCATGAGATCCAGCTATTGTCAGACTCCCCATTGCCAAATATTGGGCTATATAGGCAGTATGTTACAGAATCAAGTGAGATGAAGAAAAAGTTGCAGCAACTACTAGAATAGGGTGTCATTCAAATGAGTACATCACCATGTGGGTCACCCATCATCATCATTACGAATAAGGATGGGACTTGGTGGATGTGTATAGATTACAGGGCGTTGAGCAAAATCATGCTCAATAACAAATACCCCTTGCCCAAGATAGATGATCCGTTGGATCAGTTGGAGCGAGCAAAATACTTCACCAAGATAGACTTGAAGTCTGGATATCACCAAGTTCAAGTCTAAGAAGAAGATACATAGAATACCTCCTTCAAAACCAAGAAAATTTTGTATGTGTGGTTAGTTATTCCATTTGGCTTGTGTAATGTACTAGCTATGTTTATGAGATTAATGAATGATGTGGTATTCCATTTTATAGATTCAATTGCTATTATATATTTGGATGATATAATAGTATATAGTTCTACCTAGGAGGAGCATATTTCACATTTGACGTAGGTGTTGGAAACATTAAAGCACCAACTACTAGCAAATATCAATAAATGTGAGTTTGCACAATAGTCTTTGGTGTATCTAGGGTGTGTAATCAGTGGATTAGCTAAAGATATATCCTTCAAAGATGGAGGTGATCATGAAATGGTCGGTGCCTACTAATATTTTTGAGATCAGGAGTTTAGTTGGGGTAGCACAATACCTGAGGAAATTCATAGCCTCTTTTTCAATAGTAGAAGCACCGCTCCATGTCACAATAGAAAGTGGAAATAGTTTCAGGTGGGGAAAAGTTCAACATAAGGCTTTTGAGGGGCTAAATAAGAAGATAATTCAAGCACGATTTTTGGCATTTCCAAACTTGTAGCAACCCTTTGAAGTGGAGACAAATGTGAGTGGATATGCCATGGGAGCTATCTTGATCCAGGGAGGAAGGCTTGCATGCTACCCTGTTAAATTATTTCATTGGGAAATTCTTAGCTACCCTACCTACAACAAGGAGCTTTATGCCATGGTGCAAGCAATATATTATGGGAAAGGAGACAATAATCCACATAAATCACCAACCATTACAGTACTTGTAGGCCCAAAGTAAGCTACAACAGACCAAACATTACAAGTGGATGGGGTTTTTACAACAATTTTATTTGGTGATCAAGTATACGAAGGGAAACACAAACAAGTTGGCCAACATGATTTCAAGGCCACCCACATCTAAGATAACATCTTTGGGGACTCTTATGCACATGGATCCATTCACCCATGATGCATATAGAGAGGCATATTCATAAGATGAGGACTTCAAGGAGGTGTATCAACAGTTGTAGAGTTAGAGTCATGTGCACAATGGTGACAACACTGTTGACTACCATCTCCATGATGGGTTACCCTATAGGTTTGATAAGCTATGTGTTCCTAAATGTGAGTAATTGCAGCTAATCAGATATGCTCACACCTCTAAGGTTGCAGGGCACTTTGGTGTAGGGAAGTCGTTGGCTAACTTGCACATGTATGTGTATTGGCCCAAGATGTAAGAGAAGGTATCTAGGTTCATAAGAGCATGCATGCTTTGTTGTACCAACAAGACTAGTAACAGGAAACATGGTCTATATCATCCCTTACCTATACCTACTCAACCCTGGGAAATCATTTCCATGAACTTTGTGGGAGGTTTACCAACAACCAAGAAGGGACATGACTACCTCTTCGTGGTAGTTGTCAGGTTCAACAAGATGTGTGTTCAGATGCCCTGTAATAAGACCATCAATAGGAAATAAGCAACAAAATTGTTCTTTGGACAGGTCTAGGTGCGCTTTGGGATACCAATGAGCATCATTTCAGACAGGGATACAATATTTCTCAATGCATTTTGGACTACATTGTGGGAGAGTATGGACACAAAGTTGAAGAGACCTACAACATTCCATCCACAAACAGATGGGCAGACAAAAGAAGTCAACAGGTCTTTGGTGCAACTTCTCAGGGGATACAACCAGAATCATTTGAAGACTTGGGATGAAAATATAGTATATATTCAACCTTCTTACAAAAAATCAATCCACACTTCAACATGAAAGTCCCCATTTGAAACTTGTTTTGGATATTTTCCACCTTCACCTTTGGATATTGCATATGGGTAGAAAGGAGGAGTGAGGGAAGATGTTATAGGAGATGCTTTGAGGGTTGAAAATTTTATGAAGAAAATCAGACAAATCCATCTACAGGTACAGGAAACACTACAAAATTCACAAGAAAAGTATAAGGCCAAACATGATCAACAAATTATAGAGAAATCATTCAAGGTGGGACACAGAGTATGGCTACGGTTGAGCAAGGGGAGGTTGCAGGGGCTTGGTAAGAAAATCAAGGCTCTGAGGTATGGTCCCCTTAAGATACTAGAAAGTGTGGGTGATAATGCCTATTGACTAAGTTTACCACCATATATGCACATTTACTCAATTGTGAATGTGGAGAATTTGAAACTCTATGAACCTTCCATGCTAGATCAAGAAGAGGAGCACGTCCTACGTTCACTTGAGGATTTGGCACCTGATGCTCAGGTAGAGTTGATAGAAGATACAATTTTGTAGAATAGGTATAAAACTAAAAGATAGGTACAACATGACCTTTGGAATATTAGGTTGAAGGGAAAACTTCTAGGCAAAGCTAAATGGTACACTAGAGAGAAGGTGGAGGAAAATTTTCCTCACCTCATTCAGTAGAAGCTTTTGGGGACCAAAAGCCTTCGAAAATGGGGAGGTGTGATCCATATTTGATCATTATATTGTTTTTCATCCATATCGATGCATTCAAAGTGAAAAACGTGGAGGAGTCAACTCACAGGACCATATTCACTGGTGGGACCCAGTTTGGTAAAACAGGATCTAAAACCTTCTATGAGCATTTTGAGGCATCAAACAATGTTTTTTGGGGTAAAATTTGTCACTTTTAGTGTGACATGTTTTCATGCTATTCTACACATAGGTATCTTTCCAAGGACGTAAGAAATGATTCAATCGATGTCTGTATGCAAAATCTATGCCACTCAGAAGTTGACTTTCCTATTTTCATACCTATAATTCGGGAGGATTCCATGCCAGCCCCCATTATTAATTGAAAAATGTCGAGCCATGCTTTTGTGATGTAAAAGACTCTAGAAGAGTCTATATTTTAACTCTACTTAAGAGTTGATGTAGTTAAACTTAACCACTAGTAGGCTATCGGGTTGTGTTATAATTGGGCGACTAAGAGGAAGAGGCATTCCATTCTTTCGAGAGAATTTTGTTCCATAGTTGAGAAAATATAGCCAGGATAGATAGGAGGTAGAGAAAATAGAGAGGATCTATGCATTGTACCATCCCATGAGCCACAAGCATTACGTATTTGTACTTGTCACCTTATTTTCCAGACAGAGAAAGGGAGCGAAGTGACCTCACCTTCTAGCTTGGTTTTCTCCTGAAAGGGTTTCCCATAGCATATCTTGTGTCTTATATGTGTGTGAAAGATTATTTTTTCGCTCTACTTTTCTGCATAATTTCCATTCACATGCATGCACTAATTACACTTAAATTTACAGATTTAGAGGTTTAATAAAACTCTAATAATGTAGAAATTCAAAATTTTAATATAATATTATCAAATACATTGTGACGAACTGTCCAGTCGAATATCCACAATAGATTAGAAATCATGGAACAAGTCACTTGAAAATATAACATAAATAATTCAAAAATGTGCTTAATTTCATGCAAGTGTTTGTCGACATGGTATAATAATGTTGAACCTATCAAAGATACTTCATCAATCAGCATAATAATGAATTGTTTGCAATTTTTTGTCAATGTGTCTAATTTTTCACCTTTAAGCAAAAGATATTTTGATTTTTTAAATTGTAAAGGGAATCAATAATGCAATCTTATAACCCACATTGAACACTTCCTTCCCTGTATATGTTGTGAAGATTCCTTTTAATTGACATGGGTCATATATGAACATGTTATTGTATAAGTGAATTAGAGTTGGAATATTGCTATAACAGTAAACATTTTTCCAACCCTCGTGCCACCTATTGCAATTACATACAATGGGTAATTTGGATTTTTTTCTTCTCATCAACTATTTCTTTCACTATTATTTCCTGTTCTAAATTAAGAATTCCCATGATTTTATAGACTTTTGTTTATTCTAATACTTCTGATTGATTTACAAGTTCATAAGGTCTCTCAATAATTTATTTTTCATTTTTAGCCTTTTGCAAATATTGTATATCTGCTTCGATATCGTATTCTTGATGAGGTTTTTCATTTTCCATTTCATCACAAGTAGACAAATTTCTTGCAAATAATTTGTTCTCTTTGTTTTCAAGCTCAATAACTATGCTATCAATATCAATCCGCTTTTTCATTGTTTCGTTGGTGAATTTTCACTCATTACATTTTACAATTCTCTTAAATAAGAAATAGCCATTCTTCCAACTTGAATATAGTTCCCTAAGTATGTTTTCATCTCTACGATATTAGACCTCAATTTTTCTTTGTAATAGTTATCAACATAAATATTTTTATTATACTCTATGTACCTTATAACATATTCTTTGTCAACATTTCCTCTTTTTTTACCTTGCAATGTATAACATGATGCAAATTCTGCTAAACATACATGTTCGATGCTCTTTGGTCGTCACAAATAGCAATCAATAATTGATAAACATGTTATCTTTCTTGAATCATCTGGTTCATGTTCTAGGTCTCTTGGTTTATTTAGTAAAAATGTTTGATCATCTATTGTTGAAGTAATAATAAAAATACATTTTCTTGAACTAGCATTCAGCGGCACTGACAACACTATATATTCAACTTGTTGTGCAAACATCAGTTGTAAGTTCAATAAGGAATTTCCAAGTCATGTAATTGTTTCAATAACATCACCATCATTTTTTTGACACTCACTTCACACACATTTAAACATCGACGTCATTGTTTTATCTAGCTTTGTCACGTATGAACTACAATAAATAGTTGTAGCATATGAATCATGTACAAATTGAACATCAATATTTGCACCCCAGATTAACAAGATATGTTGAGAAAATCTATTAGTCCAAATGTTTGTTGGTTCTGTTTTCAAGAAAATTGTTCTTCATCTCAGAGTATGATGAATTGCATGGATATAATTAGATTCACTTATACCTATTTTTTCCAAAAAACTATCAAATATATATATCCCATCATGTTCCATATTCTCTAGTGCATCAAATATCGTTCTTGCATTCAATTTTTCCTTTGCATTGTCAAATTACATAGGCTCAAGTATTCATGTTCTTGGCATTGGTGGTATTGGAAAATTGAACCTACAAGGCATCTATTTTCTTTTTCTATAAGTTATTGTGTGATGATGGTGTTGGAAAATTTTCAGATTTGTAGGTAGTTTGGTTGAATCACAACACAAGTACTTGTCAACGAAGTTTACGATTTCAGTATCCGTACTTGTTCCATAGATGGGAGTATTTTTAATCCATATCAATCTATGTTCATGTTGTCTTCCTCGATTCTGGAATTATATTACAAAGAAATAGTCAATGATATCACCAAAGTACTTGGACTCATATGAAATTAACTAACATAGAGCATTCATTCTACTTCTGTAATATCATACATAGGTGACAAGGTCATTTATTATCAAGGTATCAATATCACCTTCACATACTTCATTTTCTAGCTCATGGTTTTTTATGTCGATGTATTTTTTTGAAACTATTTACTAAAAACTCCCAAATGTGTTCAACAATGCTAAACAAAACAAAGAAAGTGGGTGGACCTAATTGTTGGATCATTGCATATAAGTTTTTTCGCAAATGCGAAAAATAGTTTGGCGATGTTTGCATTCACCTAGATCCATATAGGCAATGTTCAATGCAAGAATGCATTTCAAATTAGTCTCTTTTTTAAATGTATTTAGCTATTATATTTTTTCCTTCTAACTCTCATTTTCTTATACAAATCAAAATACAAATGAATATTACTTAATTGAGGATAATTATCATTGTTTTAAAAACAAATTTATTATACTATACACAAAATCATGATCTTGATGCAAAACTTCCCACTTATCAATATCGTGATATGTAAAGTTTTTTATAACAATGTATAATCATTTATTTCCATAAAACAGTGTGGGAAAGCTCATCTCTTCCGAATACTTATCTTTGAATATTCCCAAATGCTGATAGCCTTCACCCAGAGAAATGATTATTTGATTATTCCGAAGATAATAAATATTGTATGAATCACTAAATCCATGTAACATTCCCTTTGTCACCGACTTTTCATCACAATAATCATTATCATCATTATTTTATGTATCTACATCTATCTCGCATGCATATCCATATTTGTTTTGATCAAAGATTTGTTTACAGTTTTCATTTATTCTAACAATCTCTAGTCTATAGAGTTGAGTTTTACACAATAATCTCAATGCCCTCATGACTTTATGAGCACTTATTCACCCAAAAAAAAATATGCCTTTAAACACTAAACATCTTTTGATTGCAACTACTAGAGTACTAGATTCATGAATGTCATGAGGGAGTGCAATTTGAATTTAAAATATGTCAGTAGGTACATTGTTTAGTCCAACATTTAATGCCAATTGTGGTTTTCTAAAATGTTGTCCAAGTTCTTTTATTTGAAAAAATGGTAATTGTAATGATATTAATTGTTCCTCCAATTCATAATGTTCTTTTAGTATAGAAATTTGTCTATTATGACTAATTTTCTCTAGAACTACAAATTTGATATCTTTGTCATTGTTTAGTGCCTTTCTGCATTTTTTCATATGAATTTAATTTTCAACACATCACTAATTTGTTTTTCTATGACATATCTTTTAAACCAAGTTTGATTGCAACTTTCCCAGTCATAATCAGGAACATCTTGTATTTTCTTAAAATAATGTTGTTCAGCTAATGTCTCCATTGTGTAATCGAATATCTGTGACGAAGTTTTTTGTTCATTAGTAAATATGCTATCTTGTATTGACTTTCACCATTTTGATCCTCTAGTACCATCTTGTTTCAATGGAATTTTTGTTTCTCATGTATTTTTTGAGTTCAAGCAACAAAGAATGTGGTATTTTTCTTCCATTGAGAGACTTTATATTAAGCTCCATAATATTTTCATCAATGTCCATGTTCTTAGATCTAGAATTTAATGATTTACATAGTTTCCAAAGAACATTTCTTTCGAACATTTACATGTTTCTTATATGTTTTTTTACTCTATTCATTGATAGTCGCGATTCTTATTTGCATTGAAAGATTTTGTATCAATTTCTATGCGATTTTCATTCACATTGACATTTTTGAAGTCATACATATTAATTATGCTATGTTTTTAATTGAATGTTTCTATTAATTGTTTTTCGTTAATCATTTCAAATGTACTTGGAATGTTGTTTTTCTGCAATATTTCTTTGAGAGGTTCATAATGCAAATGACTTACAACCGTACCAAATTGCATAATATGGAATATCGGTCTGTCTTCTTGGAATGCACAAAATTCAGGCACAATTTTCAGAATGTTAGCAAACCATATGCATATAGTTATGTTAAAAATATATCATATCGAGTCATAAACAAAAATACCACCATCCATATTCCCTTTTCACATGACATTTCTATTTGTATAATGTATCCTTGCCAATTTTCTATTCCAGGAAATCGCTTAATTGCATTTTCGTCCACGTATTTTTCTATATAGTTTAATGCAAATGAATCATTATGCATTATTGCGTTGCAAAAAATTATGTGCAATTATGCCCCGTAAACAAGAAAAATCATACTCATTCTCCATCAATTGGAATATTGTTTCAAAATAACTTTCACTGTAAATACTCTTGAATTTGGAAAATCTCTTAACCATATATAACTTCCCATGCTTTTATCTATTTGTATCCATCCATGTTTTGTTTCTTCATATGTTGTTAGATTTATCATAGGTTCATGATAAGTTCATATCGAACATTTTTTCTTCTAGATGAGTGGTTCGAAATGTCCAACAATTGAATTCTCGTTATGGAACAATATGCCATAACTTTTTTTGAACAAATCTGAATTAAAATGCAAATAGTTTTTCATTGTTGTCTTTGACCAAAGTCTTATAGGAAATTTGATAAGAAATGTATACAAAATATGTCTCCCCAAAGTCCTCTTTCCTTTGCAGCGATAGTATGTGAAGCTAATTTTGTCATCCTTTCCAAGTAAACATCTGGGTTATCTACACCATGGATATGTATTAATGCATCTATATTCAATTCAAGTTCGCAAGATAGTATGGCTTCAGTATTGCCTCCATGTAAACAATCATTGAAATGTTCTATTGTTCCTTCACACAATTCTGTTGATGTGTATCTAAAATGCAACAAAGTTTGCATACTATCTAATAGGCAATATCCCACCTCATATGCAAAATTGTTCAAACAAAATATATTATAGTGCTTTAGTATTACATATAAACCATTTCTCTCTACAACAAACAAATTCTTCTCCATTAATGCTCTAATAATAACACTTCAAACATGCTTGTTCATTGTTGCTTTAGCAATTATGTTAAAAAAAAACAAAAGAGTATTTTAATTTCACTATGGACTATTGCTCAACAACAAGCACAACATAACAATGTACAAGAAAACAAGTAAATAATATAGATATAACCAATTCACCTAAAACTCATGTATATGAAGGAGGTATAGAGTCACAAAACAAATGAGCCATAATGTACCTACTATGGATATTGTAAAATCTATATTTGTTTTCAAAAATAGATATTGTGTACAATTCTTATGCTAATAAGCAAAACACACAATTCTTAGAACATGAGTATCGATTTTGATAACAAGGTCAAAATCATTTGTAACAAACATACATCCCCCAAAAAAGAATGCATGATAAAAACTTGTCCAATGGAACTACCAACATGTTACGTGTTAAAATTAGGCCACACCAACTTTATAAAACTTAGAACATTTGGTTTAGGATTCATAGGATAAAGAGCAAGATATTTATTATTATTATTATTAAAAATATATCACAAAAGACTCATAAAAGTTAGACCCTTTGATTTATGATTTACGCCAAACAATGAGTATATGAAATAATAAATGCAATATTTCTACAACAAAATTCGATACTTCCGCATTCATTTCTCCTCCCATTCAATTCTCTCACACACAAACATAGATTGGAGATGATGTCTAGGCTCAATTGAAAATCAAAAATGTATTTTGAAATATATCATAAATATGGAAAATAAACAATGTTCCCCCCTTCTCAGATTAAGCCACAAGTTAATGAAGCTCACATCACTTCTAATATTGGGGATATGTAGAAATTTACAAAGCTCTTAGTTTTTTTTCATTTCTTTCCTGGGGTAGTTAATAAAGAAAATAAGTTTAGAATAGATTCATGTCAATCCTTCTTCAAATTTCTAAACACTAGAACAAGAAATTGTATTGCTATAAATCAACACACATATCCCATCATCTCTGCACAATGAAATATCCTACACATACCCTGTTCACAGAAATAACACAATAAAAAAACTCATGAAACCCCTCATTCTATCGCACATAACTCGTTTTTGACTCTCTTGGTTTGCCAATAAAAAGCACATATGCTTGCAATATAACACATATGCTTGTAATATAACACAAATGCATATGTGCAACATTTCACAACAAATCCATTCTACGTAAAAATATCACATATTCACATTAATAGTTTAACAATAATTTCCATATGCGCCACCGCACAAAATGAAAATTAACAATTTTAATCATTATGTTCTCTCACAAATATCCCGACCTCTGCAAATATTCATAGTTCTAAAATCAAAACTCTCTGTAATTTCGCCCCCGCACATACTTCAACATACTTCATACTCCGCACAATAAAATCTCCACACAATGAAACATAATAATATTCCCCACCCTCCTACACATACCCTGTTCTCCATAAACTTTCATACCATATATGATCAAGAAAGGTGTACAAGTATTAGATTTGTTAGGGAAATTTAAAAACATATCCCATCTTCTGTACAACCAAAGCTTCGCACAATGAAACATAACTTTAATTTCCACATGCACTCCCCGTTCTCCCAAAAATACCATGTCCTAATCAAAGCTCCCCAAAATGAAATCTTTCGCACAAACCATGTCATAAGAAAATAAGCAATTATAACACCAATGCCTAGAGCAATAACACACTGCCAGGGAGTTCTCCAAAAAATACCCTGTCCTAATAAAAGCTCTACACAAAATTCGTTGTGAGCAAAGATTTAATTCTAACACCAATTCTGAGAGAAATAACACAACGTTAGAGCACTCGTGAACCCTGCCCCTCCCATGCCCTGCACATACCTTGTTTTCCACATTTTTTATCGTTACTAGAACACACATATGCCTCCAATGTAACCTAATTATCCACTCTGCTGCCAAAAAAAAAAAAAGCCTAAGAGATTAACATCAATAGATTAACAATGCCTTATGCACCACCTAGCACAATGGAAATAAACAATATTAATCATTCTACAAAGGTTCATAGCTATAAAATAAAAAGCTATAAGAATCTACTCTCCCACACATACCTTGTACTCTGCATAGTAAATTATCTGAACAACGATATACTCAATCCTCCATAAACATTCATATCATATATGATCTGAAAAATTGTAAAAGTACCTCCGCTCAACGGCTTGTGTAGCATCCCCATTCCCTCTCTATTATGCAACCAACTCACAAATAGATAGATCAAGAACTTAAAAGTTATCCTCTTCGAGGGGAAAATCACATTTACATTACATAAACGAACAATTCTTGGATGATACAAATGAAAATACCTCCTTTGTATATATAGGAGCCTAAGGGGACACAATATAATCAAAGCCTACATAACAATAATAATGTAAGGGCACAACAATAAAAATATGGGGGCTAAATGAGCACAACAACAACAATAATGGGGATACAATAGTGTTATAGGGGCCTACCACTCTCTTAGTTTAACACCAATAGTCAAACAATGCACTATGCACCATCTCACACAATGGAAATTAACAATACTATTCTACATAATCAAAGCTTTGCACAATGAAATGTACCACACATACTTTGTTCATGGAAATAACACAACAAGAACATCTCCCATTCTCCTGCACATACCTTGTTTTCAATATTTTTTATTGTTAATAGAAAACATGTATGCCTCCAATATAACCCAATTATCCACTGAGTGCAAAAAAATCCCACAGATTAATATCAATAGTTTAACAATTCCCTATGCACCACCCCACATAATGGAAATCAACAATATTAATCATTCCACAAAGATTCATAGTCTACGCAACTGCTCTACGACACATATATATACGATTTGCAAATTGTAAAATTATATTCACTTAATGTAACATCAATAGTTAAACAATGCCCTATGCACAACCCCACACAATGGAAATTACTGATATTAATGTTTTCGCAAATATTGATAGCTCTAAAATCAAAAAATCTATGAAACTTCTCTCCTGCACATACTTGTACTTCGCACAGTTAAAGATTTGAAACACGGAACATAATAATATTGCATGTTTCCTTGCACATACCCCGTCCTCCATAAAAATTCATATGATATATGATTTGGAAATTTTTAGAAGTATTTCCACACAACAACTTATATAGCACCCCTCTCCTCCCTTGCCCATGAAAAGAACCTGCGACCGTGTCAATTCTATCATCAGTACCATAAAAATGCTAGTGTCAATATTAATACCAGAGAACTAATGCTAAAGCACTCACCGACAAAAATGGCCACTCAAGAATTTAGTTGTAGTTGTTGTTGTTGTTGTTTTTTCTTTTTCTTTTTTTATAATCAATTGTCAGAGATTTACAAATAATAAAAAAATAAAATTGCTCTCCACTAAGGGGAATTATGTCCATCAAGACTTGCTAGGCCAATCGTAAATTAGAAATAATATTTCTAAAAAATTAGAAAATTATTTTTGAATACCTGCAAAAAAAAAAAAGAGTAACTCGGCATTTTCCAAAAACTTTGGTTAAAATTACAAAACAAAAACAAAATAATACAATCACTGCAATTTGACCATAAAGCAAATGCTATAGTCCATGACAAGGTAAGAACTAACAAAAATTTAACTATATCTATATCTAGTTTAAAAGTTAGTTTGAAAGAAAATGGAAAACTTACATAAATTTAATGAAGTGACAATGTAATTTTTATAAATTTAATAAAGTAACAGTGTTACTTTGATAACTAAGTATATAATTACGATGAGGTCATGTTTTTCTTACTTCTTGGATACACTAATGTAGGAGCGTTGACTCTTCGTCTGCCATATCGATGTTGAAATTCTTTGACAAACAGTGATCCATTCGTAGACACACCTTGACCATCACATTTGCATGTATTTGTCCAAAGGATACAATTCTATAATGATGGTACCCATGCTTGAAATATCGAAAATGATCATAGACAGTAGTCTATTTGCCACAAATTGCACAGATCATATTTAACATTCTAAGTTTGGAAAAAGTTTGCACGGGAAAATGTTGATATATGCTTTCAGTCATCCTATTGCCATTAAATCCTGCCGTTATATTGTTTTGGGATCCATTCACCGTCTTAATTTGTTGAGTAACCTATATAAACGATGCATGGAAATTAGTTAGGTGTCCAATTATTTCTTGGTTTTTGAATTGATTAAATGGTGCTAGATTGAAAGTGTAGACAACTCATATATTTCTTACACTAAGTTTAGTTATTATGATGAAAGCCATTGAAGCACGAAAGGGTAGGATTATTATCCTAATTTGTTTTTATTGGGCAATGCAGAGGTAATTTGTTTTTATTGGGCAATGTAGAGGTAATTAGTGGGAATGAAGGAAGTTGTGTGAGAAGAAAAAACTAAAGAAAAGAGGACAGGAAAGAATATTCATTGAGATAGTTAAAAATTAATACAATGAAAAAATTGAAGGTTAAGAATAGATAGGGTAAAGCAGGATAAGGGAGTTAAAAAAAAAATAGAGAATAGAAGATAAGTGAGAGAAACATATAGGGAGAAGAAGAAAAAGAAGGAAGAAAAGGAAGAAAAATAAAGGAGAAGAGGAAGCATTCAAACATCCTGGTAATTGGTAGAAGTAAATTTTAATGTGGCTTTTGTTAGTTTTTGAGATGTTGTAATGCTTAATTGAGATTGAAAATAATAAGTTTGTAATGATTAGTTTTATATAAAGATGCATATGTTTTGTTAATTGGGGTTATCTTGGGTGGTTGGGTGGAATGGATATTATCTTCCCCGCCGAAGTTCAAATCTTTGTTAGTGATATGATGAACTATAATGCCTTGATAAATATTGATGTAATGGATTTCTACTTTCTTAAATATTAATGTATTGGCTTCAAGCCTTGTGAACTCTTAAGTGGGTATACCTGTGGGCGAGTCTATTAATTTATTTCCTTCTCTCTCTCTCTCTCTCTCTCTATATATATATATATATATGCCTTGTGAATACATTTTTTTTAATATATGATTTTATGTTTTAATGAAAGACCCATTGAATTAGCTTGATGAGTAAATCCTTCTATAAAGTTGTACTACTCTATGTGATTGTGTGTAGATTACCTACAGAGTAATTATATATGCAAATTTTGGAGCTTGTAATGCTTTCTTATTTGTTTTTTATTATTGGTTTGAATTTTTATAGGGGATTGAGATCACATCTGCCTTATCCATGGCCACTAATAGGGTATTAATGGAACTCATGATGGGATCTTTAGGTTTTTATATGCTGAACTATGATTCTTTACACAATTTTAGATCTTCTTTGTTTTTCAAAAGTACTTATAAGCAACTGTAATAAAGAAATACAAGTGAATGAAGACTAACCAATGTAGTCTTGAATGAGTCTCCACTCTAATGTGATTAATATGCATTATGGGTTAAGGTTGGGAATTTGTGTCATTGTGATAGATATATAATATTACATGTTGTTTTGTTTTTAGAGATAAAGAATCTCTTTGATCTCTTATTTGTTTTATGAAAAAATCTTTATTTTATAAGCCAATACTAAATATAGCAAGATAAATGACTGATAGTCAAAAGAAAGTCATCTTTGTAACCTTTCCCAATTTGTATATTTTTTATTTTACTTTGTGCTCATTATATCTCTTTGACACTTACATTAATTAGACAATCTTTTCTGAAAAAGATTACATGATACATGGGTTAAGCTGTAAAAATGATTCACAACCTCATATAAATGTTATTTGACATTTCCGCATAATAACTGTGTTTATACAATGCTTGTAAATGCTTTTAATTGTAGTGGTTTAATTAATATCTCTATAATATAATATTTGATTAAACCTTCACTTAATCATTGTGTATGTCATGGTCCATGTATACACCTAAAAAATACATAATGTATTCTTTTAATGTTCCATGTGGAATGCATTTGCAATATTAATAAATCATTCGTCGGTCATCTTAATCATCGTAAAACAAAACTGTACCTAAACATCAAGTAAAATCATCATGAGTGAGCATGCAATAAATTGAACCTACCATCAAGTTGAACATACCATCAAGGCAAGGCATAAAGCATTTGAAAGAAGCTCATGAGACCATCCATCCCAAGCTAGTTATTTAATTAAACTCAAGGTAAAGATAAAAGAGGCCATCTAGTCATAAGCACTTAAGTGCAATTTAAGTATTAAAGTCATTGAGACACATAGCATAGTAACAAATGATTAGTGAAACTAAAAAAATTTGTCCCAACTATTAATACCTATGATGTGTTGAGGGTATACAAAATTGGTGAAACTAAAAAAAAGTGTCCCCGACTATTAATAATTTCTAATTGAATCCACTCAGTAACAAACTAGAAATGGAGGAAAAATTATTTAATTTTTACTGAAGTTTAAAGAGTTCAATAAAAACAAATTTTCCATCGCTTTCTTTTGTAAAAAAATATATATTAATCACTATCAAAAATTGACTTATAAACTTAACATCTAAGATGACATTTGAATCCTTTAATTATAACATTTGTAAATAATCAAAATTACAACAATAACCCTAGAGCCTATTTGGATTCGACGTGTAAGATTATAACATAAGCCGATAATCAAAATTGCAACCATAATCCTAGGCCCTATTTAGATCTGAGGTGTAAGAAATTCTCACAAACCCAAAATAAAATAAAAATCTCTAATGTGTTCCTCCACTACAGTAATAATCCACAGTCTCAATAGGGTCACCATAACAGTAGAGGCCTTGCTCTCATATGTCCATATTCTTGATAGAAGTGGTGTGCCATTGTTTTCTAGTTCAATTTTCTTTCTTTACGTTCTCTGTTTATATATTTCTTAATAATCAATTTGTAAAAGAAGTTGTTCTTATAAGTTTGATACGGTTTTTGAGTTCTATTAAAATTTCTTATAATTATCTCTTTTAGATTTTTAGCTTTGACCTTTAACATGATCTACTTATCTAGTGTGTGTGAACGGATTCCTTTGCTAATTAATTTTATATATCAACTCCAAGCTACCAAGAATAGTTAATTAGAACGGATTCCTTTGGTGATTAATTTCATGTATCAACTCCAAGCACAAAAATTAAAAACTCTAAGTTTTATACCAATTATAATTACTCTTCCACACTTATTATTAATCTTTCAGTAAATATAATTGTCATTTGTCACCTATAATCATAATTAAATTTATTTTTCCTTCTCACTTATAATTAATAATAAATTATCTATAACTTAAATTTAAATCTTCTTTAAAATAAAGATATACAAATAAATCATTTTAAAAGAGCAACAACAAATAAATCACTTAAGAAAACATCACCACAAAACATAATTTTTAAAAGCGTAAAAACCCTAACATGCACAAGCAAGTCTACCTGGAAGGCAAGATACTTACAGTACCGTTGAACTCATTGTTGCAAGTCTTGCCCACAGAAATATTGTCGACATCAATACCACCCATTTACAGAGTACAAGCAAACTAAGTTCCATGGTCATGGCAGTGCCGTAGTCCATGTGTTACAGTCACGGAAACATCGAGTCATCGCTGGGTATATTCACGTGCTCCTTTACACGCACAACATTCAAAAGTGGCTATCACTTTTAAATTAAGAAAATTAAAAGAGTTCGAAGTGTCATTAAGGTTTAGGATCAAATTTACTGATTATCAATTTTAAATTAAGGGAATTAAAAGAGTTTGAACTGTCATTGAGGTTCAGGATCAAATTTACTGATTATCAGTATATAAATTATCATCTTTAAAACTTAAAAATAAATGACAAGTTAAATATATCTTGAAAGTTGACTGTCTCCAGCATCCCCATTTTTGTTTGATTGAAGTGTTATTATCTTTTAAACCATAAAAAATGGTACTAACTCAATATAACAAATTTATTGATTTTGAGTGAAGTGTCAGTATCTTTTAAACTATAAAATTGGTATTGAACGATTGAAGTGTTACAATCTTTTAAACTCGAAGTACTAAACTGGAGATCATAAATTTAATGATTGTCATTGTAATTTATGTGTCCAATATATTTCCAATTATCCCAATCCTATAGATTTGTATGAAATTTAAACTCAAATAAAGAAAAAACAAAACCAAACCCTATTTGTCATTATAATTTAAGAAATAACTTGTTAGTCAAATATACTTCCAACCATCCAAATCTCTATGAAATTTAAATCCAAATAAAAGCAACCATTATTTATATGGGCTATGGGAATCATGTTTTAAATCCAAATAAAAACAACCATTATTTATATGGGCTATGGGGAATCATGTTATCAGTTTAGAATTCTATCAAAGTGCCTTTAAAATATGTATGTCCAGAATTAACATGCTCAGATTAATTGATTTGATGTAAGTATTTATTGACAGGATTAATTGATTGGTGAGGTGTTAATTAATAGTATAGATATTTGGTAATATTATAATTCTTTTTCCTTACTTTAATTTTTTAAATATTTTCCTTGATAATTATATTTAAATTTTCATGAATTTTGTTATTTATATAATTGATTAATTTGAAAGAAAAAAAGAAAAATTGATTTTAATCTTTTAATATTTAATTTATTATTGTGATTTTAAACTATAAACTAATTATAATATAATTTGTCTTTAACATATAATAATGAAAATGCTAAAACCAAGCAAACTACTAAGTTTAAGATTTAATTGTCACGGTACGCTAAGAATAACTTGCAATTCAGATATACTTTTTGAAATTTAAACATAGATGAAGAGGAGAACAAAATCAAACCCAACTCACTAAGCTCACGATGACTAATTGTCCATACCAAAACCAAACCCAACTCACACTAAGCTCGAGATCAAATTATCAAATTTATTGATTGTCATTATAATTTAAGAAATAACTTATAAATCCAATATACCTCCAAATATATTAACCATCCAAACCTTTGTGAAATTTAAACCCACATAAAAAAGACCAAAAGACCAAAACTAAATCCAAATCACTAAGCTCAACATCAAATTCATTGATGGCCACTGTAATCTAAAAATAAATTATATAAGTTAGATATGCTTCCAATTATCGCAACCATCCAAACCTTTATGAAATTTAAACCCATAAAGAGAAGAAAAAAACCATATAAAGAGGAAGGCCACAATGGACCAAGATCGTTGAAGAGAGATCCCAACCTCAATGGACCAAAATCCTTAATTGTAAATACTAGAAATATATCTTTCGCATAAACTCTTACCAAATTTTAACCAAAAATTTAAGTTGAATTTGACCGCATTAATGTACATCATATTAATACACTCTCAGATTAATGCTCCATGGATAACTATATCAAAGGAGCAGGATCATATGACATGGGCGGGACAAACACTCAAGAATTTGATTTCTGCCAGAGAAATATACAAGAGTATCTTACATTCTCTACCCATTGTAGATGATTACATTTGGTTGCAAAAATTATGGTATAGGGAGCTACCAATGAAACTTAAGTATTTTGGATGACTATCTTTACACAACAAAATTCTCACTTGGGAGAATCTTACCCATAAAGGCTTTACTGGACCTAGCATCTACTCCTCCCTCTGTATGCAGAAATCAGAGGATGTTCTTCACCTATTTATGAGGTGTCCTACAACCATAAATATCTGGAATTTTGTCCTCAACATTTTAGGGATTGTGGCTACATGTAATTCTAATTCTCTAGAGACATGCCTTAAACATTGGTTCGAGCCTCATAAAGATCATTGCACTTTACCACTCTACAATTTCTGGGGCATTTGGCAATGCAGGGATCAAAAGATTTTTTAGAATAAAAGGGTGGATGTGAGAAAAAAAATGTTGGGGATCATGGCTTATTTGTCAGAAATTGGACCAAGGAAAAAGGTACAAAAATTGAGAAAGGCACAAGCATTGGATTTGAGGCAAATATGAAAAGGAATGAAACTGAAAAGTGGAGCAAAAATTGTTCTTCTCAATATTTTGAATGATAAATAGGTTACATTGTAAACATCGATAATAAATAACTAAAGTAAAACTCGACACCTATGGAATAGAACTCAAGTAAGACTAAATTTCTTATGACACCTAGCAAACAATAAATCAAATGTGATGACACCTAACCAACGACTAACGCACATTGAGATTAATATCTCAACATCCCCTCCTAATCTCAATTGTTACATGTAGTGACACTTACAATGCCTATTTATTCTCTTTGAAATTCAAATACATTCTTTCCCAATGGCTTTGTGAAAATATCTACTAATTGATCTTTGGAACCACAAAAAGCAAGCACTATGTCCCCATCATTGACAAGTTCGTAGATGAAATGAAAACGAGTGTCAATGTGCTTTCTCTTTTGTGGAAAACATTATTTTTTGATAAGGAAATAGCTGAACTATTATCACAGTACATTGGAGTTGGATCCTTCTGGATATTTGAAATATATTTCAATAATCTTCTCAACCACACAACTTGACAAGTTGTTGAATTTGCTGCTACATATTCTGCCTCTGCAGAAGATATTGAAACAATTGATTGTTTCTTGGATGCCCATGAAATCAAATTGGTTCCAAGATGAAAGGCATACCCTAAGGTGTTTTTGCAATCATCTAAACTCCCTGCATAATCACTGTTTGTATAGCCTAAAAGTGAAGAATTTTCAGAATGTGTATAAGAAAAACCATAATCTATTGTCCCTGCAATATACCTTAAGATCCTTTTTTCAACCTTCCAATGAGAAATCTTAGGTGTCTGCGTAAACCTGGAGACAAAACTTGTTGCAAACATAATATCAGGTCTAGTTGAAGTGAGATATAAGAAGCTACCAACTAGACTTTTATACAGTGTGGAATCTATTGGTGGTGTTACATCTTCTTTGCTCGGTTTTGTGCCTTGAGCAATTAGTGTATCTACAAGTTTGCAATTGGTCATTCTAAATTTTTTTATGATATCAGTTGCATATTTTTGCTGACCAACAAAAAATCCATTAGTAGATTGGTGAATTTCAATGCCTAAAAAGTATTTCATGACTCCTAGATCTATCATGTCAAATTTTTTTTGCATCGCTGCTTTGAAATCTTCTAACATCAAATTTCTTGTATAAAGAAGATCATCTACATAAAGGCATATGATCAAAATTTTACCTTCATGCATTTTGGTATACAAAGTTGGCTCATGATTGCTTCTGAAAAAACCACTTTTGATTAGATAGGTGTCAATGTGATTGTACAAAGTACTTGGAGCTTGTTTCAAACCGTACAAGGCTTTCTTCAATCTGTATACCTTATTCTCTTGTGTTGGAACTTCGAAACCAGGAGGTTGCTCTACATAAACTTCTTCCTGCAATATACCGTTTAGGAAAGAAGATTTTAAATCAAGCTGATAAACTTTCCATTCATGTTGAGTTGTTGTGGACAAAATGGTTATGACAGTTTCTAACCTTGCTATTGGAGGAAAGGTTTCACCATAGTCGACACCAAACTATTGTGAGAATCCTTTGGCAAGTAGCCTTGCCTTATGTTTCTCAATATCTCCTTTTTCATTCAACTTGGTCTTATATACCCATTTTACACCAGTTCTGGTTTTGTATCTTGGGAGATTAGCTAATTCCCAAGTCTAATTCTTCTCTATGGCAACAATTTCTTGGTTCATTGCTTCTACCCAATGCTTTTCTTTAATCGCTTCCTCAAAATGAATTGGTTGTGATGAAAGAAATGAAAACACATTATGCAGGTCAAACTCATGTTCCTGCTCATATATTTCTTTGACGCTTCTTGTTTTCTGATTGTCTTATGAAGATGTTGAATCACTGGTGGATTCACTACTTGAAGATGTACCATTTTTAGAATGGTATGGTTCTTCTTCAACCTGCAATTGTGGTGGATAAAAGGATTGACTTGAAGCTTCATCAACTTGATCAGACCAAGATTTATTTTCAAAAAAATTTCCATCTCTTCTTAAAACAAACTTCTTTCTAACTGGATTATAAAGTCTATAGGCATTTGACTGCTCACTAGAGCCTACAAAAATACATCTTTCACTCCTATCATCAAGCTTCTTTCTTAGGTTCTCAAGAACATGTGAAAATGCTACTGATCCAAAAATTCAAAGTGAGATACATTTACCTTTTTACCATCCCATGGTTCTTGAGGAATTGTATCTTTGAGAGTGGTTGTTGGAGATTTATTGAGAACATACACTGCCGTCGAAACTGCTTCATCCCAAAAATTGTTTGACAACTTCTTCTCACGAAGCATACATTTGGCCATGTTCATGATTGACTAATTTTTCCTTTCTGTTACTCCATTCTGCTGTGGAGTATATCTTGTTGTGTTCATTATGATTCTTTGATGCTGACAAAATGCTTTGAAGCTATTGAGCTGTACTCTCTTCCTCTATCGGATCTGAGTACTTTGAAAGGCTTTTCACTCTTCTTTTCTACCTCTTCTTTGAATTCTTTGAACCTTGAGAATGTATCTGATTTGTTTTTGAGGAAGTACACCCTTGTCTTCCTGTTATAATTAGCAATGAATGTTAGAAAATAAAAGCTACCACCAATAGGTTGTCTCTGCATTGGGCCACATATATCTGAATGGACAAGATCTAAAGGCTCTTTTGCTCTAGAGGAAGATGCGGGAAAGTTGTGTCTTTTATACTTGGACAGAACAAAAATTTAATAATTACAGTCTTTCTCATTCATAGTAGGGAGACCAATGACTATTGACTGTTTGTGAAGCTGACTTAAACTTTTGAATGGTATGTGGCCATATCTAGAATGCCATAGCTGAGACTCATCTATTCTTGACACATTGTGTACAAAAGACTGTGAAAGATTTCGACTTTTAAGAATCAAAGGAAACATCCTATTCTTGGTTTTTTCAACCTTAGCTATCAGTGTTCTACTAGGCGGTTTGTTATAGATATAACATGTATTCCCTTGAAATATTACATCATAACCATGTTCCATCAATTGTCCTACATTAATGAGGTTATGCTTCAGATTTGGAACATAATAAACATTAGGAATGTATTTCTGCTAATTTTGTTTAGTAAGAATAAGAATAATACCTTTTCTTTCAGCTTTAATGCAAGAATGATCTCCAAGAGTAATTTCTGATGTTATGGAAGCATCAAGATAAGAAAGCAGATTTTTGTTACTTGCCATATCACTACTACAACCACTATCGAGCAACCAAAGATCCTTGTTGTGAGTGTCTTCTGAAAGATTGCATGAAAGAAACATTGCTTCAAATGATTCTCAATTTTTGGAGAGATAGAAATTGCCTTTGTGCTGATCTGACTATTTCTTTTTACATTCATTTTCATAATGGACAAATTTCTTGCAATAATAACACTGGACCTTATATTTTCTCCAAGGTCTATTGCTTTGAGTTTGATTTTGTGGAGGTCTCTACTTCTCTATTGCATGATGATGTTCTGATCTGCCTCTGCTTCAACCTCTGCCTTGCTTCTCGCTGCCTCTATATCTTCTACCTCTGCCTCTGCCAAAAGAAGTTGTGCTTTGAAAGCTTGTTCCATGGAATCTTCTATCAAGTTGAGTCTTGTTTCGTGTGCTAGAAGCGATCCAGTCAACTGTTCTACTGAGAAAGTTGTAAGATCTTTGGATTCCAAAATGGTTGTTACAACCATATCATATTTCTTGGGTAGACTTCGAAGGACTTTCTGAACAATTTTCTCATATGAAATGGTTTCACCGATGAGCTTGATTTGATTGACTATTCCCACAACTCTTGTCATGAATTGATCGACATTTTTTGTGTCGGTCATCTTTAGGGTTTTGAACTGTGATCTCAATGTCTGTAATTTCACTGTCTTCACCACAACCAGAATAGATAAGGCTTGTAGTAGCGCTTCAACTAGAAGGAGCACCTCACGGATATAAGTGTTTTTGTGGTTGTATCATTACCTTGATACACAACTTTCAAGATTTCCCAAGATTCATGTGTTGTGGATGCGCTTGTTATCTTGTCGAAAAGAGAGTCATCCAATGAGTTTTGAATCCAACATTTGGCTCTGTGTTTTTTCTTTTTGAGTTGATTCATTGCATTCATTTGATTATTAGTCATGGCCGCCCATGCTTCTTGAGTTGGCTCTACATATGCAGTCTGAAGTGTATCCCAACACTCTTGGGCTTGGAGGAATATCATCATTCTCAAAAACCAAAACTCATAATTTTTACCAAACACAAGCGAGGTCTGTGGCAAGTCAAAGTCTATAGCAAAACACTAAAAGAAGTCATTTCTTTGAATACAAAATGTTCACCTTTTCTTTTAATTCCTTCGAAAAAACAAAAAACAAAAACAAAAAACACTAAAAACTAAAAACTTTAAAAAAATCTTTTTACATTTACTTCAGAAAGTTTTTTATAAAAATACTTTAAAAAAAATACAAACCCAATACGTCTCTTTTTTTTCCAAATTTTTATTTAAGAAAACCTTAAAAAAAAAATAACAAACCCTTTTTTAAATAAACTCTTTTTAAAAAAAAATCTTTTCAACTTCATAAAATTTAGAATTAAAAAAAAAATCCAAATGAATACGCCAACGGATTTTGATAAAAAAACTTTGTGATCGCGTTAAACTTCGTGACTTGGTTGACTTTCGCTAACACGGCGGAAAGAATGGGTAGACAGCGTGCTAAAGCCTTCCGTCCAGACTGAAGATTTGCGTTACAGCACTAAGTCACTGTTTATCGATAGGACGGAGCAACTAACGCGTCTGATCTTCTTCTCCCTATTCAGCGTTAACGCACTGGTGTGATTCTTGGACAGAGTTAGTTTGCAAAAAAAAATCAGGTTTTTCTTGAACACAACTTCTCATCAATACATAATTGACGAACCTACTCTGAACTCTGATATGTGTTGCTCTGTCAAAGAGTCTTACACAGTCTAAGCCCCTATACCATAACAAAGATTGAAAAAATAACCAATGATCGCTTTCTTAATATTCTCAATGACTAAACTCAATATTCTCAATGACTAAATAAGTTACATTGTAAATATCAATAATAAATAACTTAAGTAAATCCCTACACTTATGGAGTAGAACTCGAGTAAAACTAATTGCTTAGGACAGCTAGCAACAATAAATCAAATGTAATAACACTTAACCAACAACAATAAATCAAAATGTAATAACACCTAACCAACAACTAACTGACAATGAAATTAATATCTCAACAAAAAATTCCAGGTTATTATGGAACTTGCTTTAACAATTATTGTAACAACTGTATTTTTTTTTTATGGAACTTGCTTCAACAATTATTGTAGCAACTGTTTTTTATGGAACTTGCTTTAACAATTATTGTGGCAGCGGTCCTCTCATTATTTCTGAACCAAGCACATCCTATCATTTCAGTGGCATTGTGGAAGGGAGGCAGGGGCTCCAACAACAGAGTAGAAATTATAACTTTATGGGACACTCTCTTCGCTGCAAAATGGTTCACCGTCAACGAATTACAGGGACTCTAAGTACATCATTGTCTGGATTTCGAGCATCTCCAGTTTCCACCCTCCATTGTCAACAAATCCCTCCAATTACAGGGACTCTAACATCATTGTCTGGATTTCGAGCATCTCCAGTTTCCACCCTCCATTGTCAACAAATCCCTCCATGGTTGGATTTCGGGTCTCTCTAGTTTCCTCCCTCCATTATCAACAAATCCCTCTATCGTCGCGCATAAGATTAGTTAAAGGTACTTGTCAACAAATCACATAGAGACACATCCACAAGGTACTTTCCAGCAAATCACATAGAAACACATCTACAAAGAACCTTTTCAGCAAATCACATAGAAACACATCTACAAAGAACATAATGACATGGGAGACAAGCTTTCAAAAAGAGAAGTTGGGAAAACTCCAGGAGTTATATTTTATGCTGCATACAATCCTGAAATCAGCACTGACAAGGCAGTATTTGCATCCTTTAGCCTCTGCTACTTTTCACAAGATCTAGACTACAAATACACGAGTTTTGACATTTTGTTTGGAGTTCTGACGTTTTGTTTGGAAATTGTTAGGTATAAAGAAACAGATCTTTTTCTAAAGACTACTTACAAGATCTAGACTACAAATACACGAGTTTTTGACATTTTGTTTGGAAATTGTTGGGTATAAAGAAACAGATCTCTTTCCAAAGACTACTTACTAGGCATTATTTTGAAAGAGAAACAATATATATCTATCTTGAAACTGTTTTGTAAATTTTCTAAAGATTACTTTTCAGATATTTTTGGACAAAGAATCATTATGTAAGTGTATGGCAGATTTATATACTGATCAGGAAAAGAAATATGTAACCTGAACTTTCTTTTTTATATATAAAAGTTAAGACTTATTTTCTCCCTTAAAATAAATAAATAACTTACATCATATTGAAATCTCCCACAAACACTATGAACGAACATTCGAAATAACATCGATTTTCTTTAAATCGAATTTTAAGAAGAGCAACAAAGGAATATTTAGGAACAAAAATTGCATCAAACGATACAATTCTTTAAAGGACCCGTTAATACAGTAATGTTATATTGGTTGTAGCCGAACAAACTCCGGCGTAGAGTTTCTTTTTCATTAATAAGAATCGATCGATACAGATTACAATTCAAGAATCACCTAACAATGCTGATAAGCGGGAGAGGGTGTCGACAATCCGAGTCACCGCATCATCCCAAATGACTTATTCATTAATTAATGACTATACAGAGTCTGAAATAGACTCCGGCTATCCTTAGATTTGGCGTCCTTCGAAAGTCTGGCCGAATTGCCAGTTTGAAGGAGCAACATTATATGAAACAACTGTCCTGCCATCGCTGGTTGTGACCTGGAACGAAAGGCTTTGTCCATTGAGGTATGAATTGCTTTGCCAGTTCTGTCCCCAGTTGCGTGACATGGGTTGCCAATCGGTCCTTGACCCTTTTATCGAAACGGCGTGGACATCTCCAGCTCCTCCAACGTTTGTGATGAGCACGAGGTTGAAGTATGAGTGGCCATTCACGCTGAAACGAATTCCTCCCTTCCTCACGCAGGGGACCCTGCATTGCCAACCTCTTACAAATTAGTAGAGACTCGAGAGTGAGAGAAAGACTGGAAATGGTGTGAGAAATTGAACTCAATTAGGTTATGCAAATGATCACGGGGCAATGTATTACCTTCTGTAGAGGATGGGGACGATCCCACCCCTGTACTTGGCGATATGCTGAAAAGCGGGCTCGGCCATATCGAAGTGTTGCAGGGGTGGGTTGCACCATCCACCGTCGTTATTGGGGAGAGCGTTATTTGGCGGGCAGAAGTTGGTAGCTGTGACCCTGACAGTCCCTGGCAAACACCATTGAGGATCGTCATTGCATTGCATTTCATAGCAGGCTCCACAGCTAAGGCCATTGTTGAAAAGCGCAGTGCTCAAAGCAGCAGTGTTGGTTCCATAGCCTTGGCTGTAAAGATTACCGTACCCACAGGCCCCACCTGCACCATTTTCACAGCCAGAAATTCAAGTTCCAAACAACAAAAGAAGATCCTAATTCATATAAAACTGCATTATATATGAAATATAGCAAACAAAAGATAGAAGGTTATGGAAGTTTACCCATTGTCCCAGAAGCATCACTGCCACCGTAGAAAGTGGCATGAGCAGACTCCCAGCCTCCATATCCATGAGCTCCAGTTAATAACCGGATGAATGTTAACAATGAGGCCAATGCAATACCCTTTACCAGTTCCATCGATCTCATGTTTACCATACTAAGCAACAGTAGGAACTACCTAGAGCAGTACTTGGCCTAAGTTAAAAGGGCTGCTCTGAGAATCGAAGCAGAAAGGGGGACTACTTATTTTGCTGGATTTGCAATCTTCTGCAAAGTATATATAGCGTGTTAATGCTATACCCTTCCAACAGCTGTTGCATTCAGAATTTTCAGTTTTCGTAAGTAGTGTCATTGTAAGTGTATGAACTGAATTGTATATTGTTTGGTAAGCAGCACATGGGAAGTACACGCACACCATGTGTCTTCAGTTGGCCCACCTGTACATGCTGCAGCAATTAATTAATGGTCTATATTATTACACAGCGAAAGTTATGAGGTGGCTCTCTAGACAGGGATATTTCTCCACCCATGTGAACGGGGGCTGGACTGCTTTTGTCCCTTAAATGACACTGACACGCATTTTATATCCTACACCAAATATCAGTAGCGCCATAACTCTTCAGCATATTGAGAAATGACAAACGCGGGATCTATGGATGCTTCAGTTACTTTGAAGTGTGACCATGGAAAACCAACTCACTGACAGGCCGGCCCATGTACTGGGAAGCTTGTCGTTTTTGAGAATGTGCGATTCCCCACCAAAACAGAGACGCGTTTCCGAAAATTATTGATTATTGTCTAACGAGGCTGGGAGTTGCCCAGAAAGTTATAATAATTCTAATTATATTTAAAAAAATCAGTAAGAATTTTTGTAAATTTAAATTATAATTCTTAAATTTCAAAATTTTAAACATGTTACAAGTTTTTTAAAATTTTAAATATGCTATAAGTTTTTTATGGTGCTAAATCTATTTTCATTATTAAAAATAAGATTCAAATACTATTTCTATTAAAAAAAAAAAAAAATTATTTAGCTGTCCAAGCAATTCCTAAAACACTTCCACGTCTTATTTAGTCTTATTTATTTATTCTTGTTCTTGATGTTACAGTAACGTTTCCATTTATTTTTGTTTAACATTATCAGCAAAGAATTTCAAACAGCGCTGTTAGAACATCTCCTCTCTGCAATTAATGAAAGTCTATGGTCAATCGACTATAATTGGGCATCCTTATAAATCTGAAGTAATCTGGCATCAAATGTAAAATTTCTTTTCTCTTTTTTTTGGACTATTAATAGAAATCATGAACGGATATTACCAACACAAAAAATAAACTTTATAAATTTGAAGTAATCTGATATAAAATAAACTGTTAATTTATGTTAATTTGAGATTAGTATTTATATTTTAAATAAGTTAAGGTGTTAATTAAAAATTATTATTAATGATTATTAAAAATAATTTCAATTAAATTGTAATTTTTTTGTTATTAAAATTTTGAAGATATATATTATATAAATATATATAGAAATTTTAATTTTTAAGAAAAAAGTTGTTGGCATAAAATTACATGATAAGATTATTTGTGAAGTTCGAAACCAACTAATAGGGTTTAAAGTCAGGCAAGTTGAAGAATAGATTACCTGCATTGATCTTCAACTTTCTTGACAAAACTAATAACTATTAGTTTCGAAAAGCGGTCCATATCATCATTGATGTATAAAAACACTTTCCTAAACTTAATATGGATCACAGAAACTCAATTCAACAATTTTAATTTTTAATAAATTATATATCAAAACTTAAAATTTATATAGAGTTACTATTTTACTTACGATTTAAGAAAAGCAAAACAATTCTGAAATACTAAAAGATACGAGCTCCGTATAATTTTGATGGTACAATATGCTTTGATAATTGAGTAAATTTACTTTATTAACGATTTTTAAATTGATTTGTCAGCTTTAGATTCCTATATAGCATTCAATGGAAATTGTTATAAAACTAATACATAATAAGGATGTAATATTTAAATATTTAAGTAATTATAAAATTTTGAAATTTATTTTGAAAATTGAAATCGGAAAAAAAATTAAATAATATATAAATATTAATAATTAAGTGATTAATAATTTTCGAGATTTTTCATCACGTAATTTCAAATGTTTAAAATGGGTAAGTTAATAGTTTTTGGAGAATAGTAATCTGGTAGAGGGAAATTAAAACACTCGTTTATTATCAAGCTATGCCCTTTACAATATTAATAAATAATATTCATTTTTTATAAAGTGTTTTATAAATAAATAAAAAATCTTTCTATTAAAGAATTATTACCCATATGGGGTGATTTACGAGGAGGAAACTGTGGGTGTCCATTATGGCCCGCCACACCATGATGATAATGTTAATGGTATTACGCTGATCGTCAATTGAATTGTGTGACAACGAGTCTCCCCTTCTTGCGAAGGAGTTAAGAGTTACAATATCTCTTATGGTCTTAATATGAAACAATTCATAGAGTTGTTTCATGTAAAGAGGGCTTTATAGGTTTTGGTGGTTTCGAAGTATGCAAAGGTTGTTGTGGTTTTGCGACAACGGGGTATTTAGCAAAACACATAAACAGTTTTCACTGATAGAAGGTTATTGATAATGACAACACCTCCACCTTGAGGAAGCTATTTCCACCATTGCTTTATTTAAAATTGGTATTGTTATCTTACATTATAGAATTGGTTTTAGTGCTTTGTTTCTATTCCCCTGAAAGTTAGATAACACTTTGTCTACTCAAAGGCTTGTGTTTGTTGGATCAGGTGCAGCAAACAAATAGACACAGCAGAAGATCAAACACATAAGACAATATTTAACGTGGTTCACCCAACCAATCTGGGCTACATCCACCCAACATAGGCATCAGGAATATATTAATCAAAATTTGGAGATTACATCAATGAAACTCTCACACTTCTCTACCAGCTATCCGTATGACAACCTATTTTATAGTAGAGAGAATCTAACTGCTCTCACATCAAATTTAGGATGCATTAATTTGCTCCCAACAACCTGGAGATAATCCAGCAACAGATTTCCTATTGTTGTCACCTACAGAGATTTCTGCCTATTTCTCTTCAAACAGAAAATCTCAATAATCTCCACCTTGACAAAAATTCGCCTAATGCCCTGTTATTATTATTTTATCTTTTCTGCAAGCCAAGAGAAGCCAAACACCAACGTAGCTTCTCCAACAAAACTGGTTTCGTGAACATGTCTGCACAGTTCTCC
>APFE031717793.1:244617-291965 GCA_000404065.3 Pinus taeda | reverse complement strand
TATTTGAATTAGTAATAATTTTCTGGATTTAACAATCTTTATTAATAATATATAGTATATGTTAATGTTTTTATTGAAAATAATCAAATTTAATGCATACTAGAAAATAAATTCATAATTATCTTTTGAAATTATCAATGTAATTGCTCACAAGATTTTATATGTTTTATTTAACTAATAGCTAGCTAATTATTTCTGACTTAATCATAAATAGCTATTATATATCTCAATATATTATTCTAGTTAATGGAAATTTTATGCATATAATTACACTTAGTAAGATTTTTGTAATTTTGTTTTTTTTATCTAAATAGGTAAAATAAAGATAGAGACTATGAATTGTGAATAGAAATTTTATACATTTTAATAAGAATTTTGTAATTTTGATTTTTTTATTTGAATATGCATAATGTGCAGGAAGAAAAAGTGTGATAGAGATTAGGAATTAGTTTATTATCAAAATAAAAAAAAAAATCTTGCATATTTATGTTTTTTATTTTTTACTTTTATAGTTTTTAATTTTTTTAAACTGTATTTTTTCTTAATTATTATGGAGATAATATTTTCTTTTTTTGCTGAAGCAAGAGCCTATTTTTCTATTCATTAATCCAAAAGAAAATATACAAAATTACCATCCGTTTACATGGACTTACGAAAAAGGGTTTCCCTGCCAATGACAAAAACCCCCCACCCTACACCAAAAATCACCAAACCCATGAGAGACACACACTGAAAGGCTACAAGATCTCCCAACCACTATGGAAGCTTCATAATTATAACTCCCCCCTGTGCGGACGAACGATAGCAGTTTCCCCTGATTCGACCATGCAATACACGCAAACAATGGAAGAAGGAAAAGACGGGCCTACAAGACGAGTGGAGATAACCCACCAGCCCCACAAAACAACAAGGTCAATCCTAATCGTCGATCCGGGAAACTGGATCCAACGGCCAGGAGCCAAGTCGCACCACCTAAAACGACTGAATGATAGTGTGCGAAGGAGGACACATTACAAATCCTCCTCCCTGCCACGTGTTGGAAGCCTTATAGCATCGATTCCAAAATTGCAAAACTGTTAACTTCTCAAGAGTTGTGCGATCGCCAGATAACGAACTTGGGCATGGCTTTCCAACGTAAAAGCATAATGGGGGAAAAAACTAGCTTCTAGTTAAAACCAACCACCTATCCTGCCTATTCTTTCTTTCGAACTTGAACTCGAGTCTGTGTTTGTTTGAAATTTGACCCATCATTTTCCTATCCAAAAAACTGAGGACCCCAGTCAACTTACTCCAGGGAGAATTGAGGCCGAACTTTGCATGCCCTCCTTCCAAGTACATATTGAAAGGATGAGGATACTCTTCTAGGGAAAAGTCAATTCGTGTTGGTCACCGTAGTCTAATATCGAAAAAATTCTCTGTCCTCTACAGCTTGTTCATTGCAGAGAGATTTTAAACATCTTTGAAGCATCTCCTACCACTTTCTTGCCATCCTGCATTCTACATTGTTCACACCTTGGTTGGCCATAACGTCTGCTAGTTTATTGGCATTTTGTTGAACATGGTTGAAACTAACAGTTCAAAGTCCCTAGAGATGTACTTGAATTCTTTGGTAAACATGGATTAGTCTCCAGTGATTTGAGACTTTCCCTGTCTTAGTACCACAACTAATTCTTTTCACGGAGTTTATGGTTATCTCTGAGTCCACTTCTATAATCACATTTGAGCCATGGTTCAGAATCAAAAACTCTAGATATTTCTCCATAGCCATTAATCCAGCCATATTCTTGGTGGCTCTCCTAAATGGTAGTGGAAGATAAAGATAATACTGCCCTCTTCATCTCTTAAAACTTCTCCAAAACCATCTGTACCTGGGTTTCCTTTTGAAGCACCATCAATGTTGTATTTTAGATAGCCTTTTGGTGGAGGTTTCCAGAAATCCTTCTCTTTTTCCATAGCTATTATCTTCGTCTTTGGTCCTTGGGGAATAATCCCTTGCATTCCTAGTTGCCTAACTATTCTCAACTCTGTCTCTGAGGGGGGATTCTTGGGGAGATTGTGAACTATGGTGCTAACTGTCTCCTTGAGCTACTTCAAGATTAGATCAAATAGTCGATGAGGGATAGCCTTTTCATTCTTGAAAGTTCTTTTATTCCTTTCTTTCCAAACATTCCAGATAATGAAGCTTGGCGTGAAGTCCCATGCCAAATTAAGGAACTCATTCTCCGTAAAGTTTCTTCTCCACTTGTTTAGGGTATTTATGATACTACCTTTGTCCCTATCTCTCTGTTGGAAAATGGTAGCAAAAGAGTCCCACAGCCAGGTGGTGTAAGAGCAGCTGCTCAGAACATGCTCCATTGTCTCCTCCTGCTCTTCAGATAGCTAGCATCTAGAAGGTTCCATAACACCTCTCTTCCAAATGTTGTGCCCAGTCAAGATTTTCTTATGATGAACCAACCACATAAAAATCTTGATCTTCATCGAACCTTGGTGTCTCCAGAGGTGCTACCAGGTCTTGTTTGGAACTCTGGAATCAAGCTCCAGGAGAATACCTTGAGCTTCCTTAAGATTAAAGGTGTCTTTATTGTTATTTCCCCATCTCAATTGATCTTGCCCCTCTGTTACCAAGATCATCCTTTGTTTTAGCAAGCTCTTAAGTGCCTCTGATTTTATTTTTACGGGGATGTCATCGTTGCAATCAATGTTTCTCCAGATTCTCCACTTTCCCGAGTTATGTGAAAGATCCCAAAAATCCTTTACTTTGTATAACCCTTGGGAATTTGTTTCCTACTTGAGGCTTGAAAAGTCTTGTTTTAACAATGTTGGTTCTTGTTTCCATTTTTCCTCCCAAAAAGGTGCTAGATCTCCTACTCTGATTTCCCAAAAATTGTTTTTTTTTACTAGGCTTCTATTTTCCCAGTCTTTATTCAAGATGTACGAGCCCTTTATGTTTTGAGACATTCTTATGAGATCACTAAAGTGCCAGGAGTTGGTGTATTTTTCTTTCAAATGCTTCCCAATGGGATTTTGGGTCTTGTACCCATCGCCACCAAAGCTTGGCTCCTAGAACTTTACTAAGAATCTCTTGATCATCTATGCCAAGAACCCCGTGGCTCTTGGGTTTACAGATTTTATCCCAACAAACCAAGGCCCATTTCTTCCTTGTTTCATCCTTACCCCAGAGGAAATCTCTTTTAATATTCTTGAGTTCCTCTAAGACACCTTTGGGAGCTGCGAACGTTGATAACATAAAAACCGTGATTGATTACAGAACAGGTTCAAGGCTCTGATGGTCCATTTTTTGACTTTGTCCTGCATCTTAATAACCACTAGTTCCCAGATACTCTTCTGCAATGGTCTATCCATGAAGGAACTCCCAAATGCTTTGAGGGGAGGGAATCCCTTTGGAAGCCAAGAATTCTTGAGAAATTTCTCTGAATAGCAATGTTAGCATTAAAGAAGAAGATTTTTAATTTAGACGGATTGACTTCCATACCTGTACCCATGGAAAATTCATTAAGGATTTGATTGTAGGCTAAAGCTTCCTTAACCATTGGGATTCCTTGCATCATGGTATCATCTACAAATTGTTGGTGAGTCAGTGCCTGACCATTCTCAGTTAAGTGAAGGCCCTTGATTTTGCCCATGGCCTTCGCATGCTTAATGGACAGACCTAGTCCTTCCATCATGAGGATGAAGAGAAAGGAAGAGAGAAGATCTCCATGTTTTAGGCCTCTAGAAGGAATGAAGATCTCTAAGGGTGAGTCATTCACCAAAATTGAAAAGCTAGAAGAAGTCACCAGAGCCATAACCCATCTGACCCAATTGTGATTGAACCCGAAAGCAGTGAGAACCTTCTTGATGTAAATCCAATTCACCTTGTCATACGTTTTGGCAATATTCAATTGCATGATCATCCCTGCTTGCCTTTTGCTGGTGAGCGTGTGAACCACCTCATTGGCTTTAATAATGTTATTTAAAATTTGTCTACCCTCCACATAACCTGATTGTTCCTTTGACACTAAAGGAGGGAGGAGAGGTTTGAGTCTGTTAGCCCCTATCTTGGATATTATCTTGTAGACCACATTACATAAAGCTATGGGTTTGTACTTATCTGCAGTTTGAGCGGAGTCCTATTTGGGGATGAGGGAAAGGAATGAGGTGTTGAGGGCTTTCAGGGTAGTTTTGCTCCTCCTAGAATCCTCCACCACATTCAAAATATCTTGTTTGACTATATTCCAACAAGCTATAAAAAATCCACATTGAAACCATCCGGACCTGGTGCTTTGCCAGTCTGCATGTCTTTGAGAACCTCGCTAACCTCCTCTTTAGTTACTCGTCTATTTAGGTTAAATTTGTCCTCTCTAGACACCAGCTTAGGATTATGCCTTGTAATTTCCCTGATGGATTGTTTCATGTCTGGATTGTTTTCCCGAGTGATGCCTCAGAAATGTTGAACAAATACAGCTTCAATATTCTTGGGAGTGATCTGAAGCTCCCCATCCTCATTCTTTATCATAGAGATTCTATCGTATGCTCTATTAGCCATAGTGGATATGTGGAAACAACTTGTATTACACTCTCCTTCTTTGAGCCATTGAACTCTAGACTTTTTCCTCCAAAATATTTCCTCTTGTTTGCATAAATTCTCCCATTCTTGATGGTGTTTATCTGCCTGATCAATTTTGACTTTGTCAAAGCCATCTTTGATCACTGCCTGGTTGATTTTGTGAATTTTGATTTCCACTAATTTTTTGTCCACACAAATGTTACCAAAATCCTTCTTGTTCCATTCTTTGAGCCTGAACTTAATGCGCTTTAGTATTTTATGAAGGAGGTAACTTTTTGATCCCTAGATTGCAAGTCTTTAGACTGCCATTTTTCAATGTTATTGATGAAATCTGGGTGGGAGAGCTAGACATTCTCAAATTTGAAGGGTCTATTCCTAAGAGAATCAATACCCTTGATTTCCAATTGAATCGGCCAGTGATCTGAGCCTCCAAGGGGAAGACATATTACTGTTATTTCTTTATCTATAAGCATAAGTTCCTCTTATATCATAAACCTATCTAACTTAGAGGCTACCTATGCCTCACCTCCTCTTTTGTTGTTCTAAGTAAAAAGGCCATTGCTCGTTTCTGAATCAACCAATTTCATATTATCTGTGAATGATTCGAATGCTAAGGAGTCTTTGTTTAGTGATTTGGTACCTCTTTTTTTCTGAAAGATATTTGATCATGTTAAAATCCCCTCCCATGATCTAAGGAATTCCAGCCTATATGTTTCTGAGATCCATAAGGGATCCTATCAATTTGAGTTTATCATTTATTCTTTTGAGGACCATAAACATTTATGACCAGGAAGGTTTCTGAAACCCCTAATGGATGAATTACCACTGATAAATAATTTCTAGATGCCTCTACATCTATTATTTTGACTTTTTGGGGATTTGAGAGAGTGAGAATGCCCTGGGTTGTGTTCTCTGCTTTAACTTCTAGAAACGCAAAGCTATTGAGCCATTTTCTATGGATTAGTTTTAGTTTCTGAAAAAAGCATTTTGTTTCTTGGTTGAAGATCATATCCAATGTTTCTTGTTTCATTCTAAAACTAAGCGTTATTTGTTTTCTTTTACTACCTAGACCTCTGATATTCCAAGATGTGAACTTCATGATTAAAGATTTGTAAAGGATTTATTAGTTAGCTCTTTCATCTTACCTGAATCTATCATTAGCTTTCCACACTCCATCAAGAGCTCCTTCTGCTTTTTCCTTCCCCTCTTCTTTCATGTGTTTCTAGTAGCTAATACTAGAGTTGATTTCATTGCTTTCACACCTCTATACTCCTACTAGTCAAAAGTTTTTCCTTTATCTAATCCCCTTTCTTGAGTTTTCCCTAAAAAAAACTACTATATTCTGTTGCATTCTTCTTGTTGTAATGACTCTATCCCTCCCGTGGTTCCCTGCATCAAGAACCCTTCAGATCTAGGTGTTCCTTATCTAGAATATCCTAAAGTTCATGGTCCTCCAGATCTGTTTCACTGTGGGACATTTCCTGATCAATTTCTAGTTTCGTTTCCCTCGTCATAGTTTCTTTCTTGTTACTAATATCTTGTGTTGGGTTGTAATCTTCTTCCTTATCCTTTTCATTAGGGTCTTCCTCCATAGATTGGTCTTCTTTTGTGATTTCTTCATTCTCTTCCGGGGCTTGAAACTTATTCTGACTTACCTTTTGCCCCTCATTACATTGTTTCTTTGGTCCTTTTTTACCTCCTTTTCCTCTATTTGCCACTTTCTGAAGGCTTTCTATCTCCTTCATTGTATTAGGTTTGCTCTTGTTGTCTGCCTTACTAAGAGGGCAGTCTCTAAACAAGTGTCCATGTTTGTGACATTTACGGCATTTGAACGAGATATGCTCATAGTCCACAGTTTGCACCCATTGCTCATCAAAGAATTCCAAGATAACTTCATCTGGAAGAGCTCCTGATAGATCCATTTCCACACAAATCCTTGCATAGGAAGTATATTTGCCCCTTCTTGTGGCTTTTGAAGCTTTGACAAATCGACGATTCAATTTTCCAGTAATCAAGAGGTAGAGAATAGAGCCTTAGCCAGACAAGTACCGAAGTGAAGACTTTCCGCTCTGGAACAAAGTTTATCATCCAAGGCCACATATAGAGGCCAGTTGTTGTATAAAAGTAGGGTCCTCCTTCGAATATTCTATCTTTGTCTTCGATATTTGTGAACACCACGGTGAAAAATCCCATTGACCTAAGATGGAGATCCATGCTTCCTTTGGGTTTCTAGTGATACTTGATCCATGTTTGTAAAGGATTTTTAGTGGGCCATAGTCCCATAAATTTATATATTATAGCGTAAGTCCCCATGTGTTCTCTATGCGCCTGCAGTGCAGGATCATTTAACACTACTCTAGGAGTGATCTCCATTTTGCGTCTGCAAGGTCCCTTTTGTTTTTTTCCATTGTTTCCTGGATTTTGTCTTCTTCCTCCTTGTCCTTTGTGCTGCTATTTTCCTTCGTCTTTGCCCCATCTGTCTCCTTTTCATTATTTCTTTTTTCTTCCTCCGCAGACCCTCTAACATTACCTAGTGGTGATTTACCTGCTGGCAATGGCATCCTTGTACGAGGGAGTGGAGCTCCCTCCTCTGCGGCCCTCCCTTACAATCAAACCTTGTAACTCTAAGAAGCCCTAGTTGCGCGTCCCCAGAAGCTCTTTTCCGAATTCCCCAGAACTCAACTAAAATTCCATCGACATATCATCATAAACTAAGTGATCTCTATTATGGAGGTAATATTTTCAAATTCAATAGTTGTTTTAGAAAATTAACTTAATAATGATAATCAATAATCTCATCTTAAACAGAATTAAATTTCTATTATTCAATTTAATCAGCAAGTTAAATTTGTGCTTTTGTTCAAACACTTTGTGTCATAGAAAAAGAACCATAATGAAGTTTTCAGGTATACTCACTAACATCTAAATAATTATTAAAAAATAAAATGTCAATCTTCTACTAAAAGGGATGTTCCACAATTAACCCACTTCACTATGTGGTCTGCAAAATGTTGTCAAAATATTGTACTCTTCTTTGGTCTCACACTATCATCAATGAACTTAATAGGTAGAGTTTCTAAGTAATAATAAAAATAGTCATTTTGGAGATTCAATCGAGATTAATTAATGCAAATAATTTTAAATATATGTACGTTTATTTTACAGAGTCAAAGTATTTGTGTAAATATACTTTGTGTTGTATTTTGTACCCAGAGAAAAGCCGATTCACTACACATAACACTGTTTTTCTTTCTTTCATGTGAAGCGATATTAGTGTTGTTGGTCATTTGCATTGGTTAACAAGGAACAAATCATAAGTTTTCAATTACTAAATGAGATATGGGTGCTAATAACAAATTAGCAAGAACGAAAAAGTTAATAAAAATTGCAATAATCCAAGACTTGAGAAAATAGAACATTGTTTGTTTTCCTCTCATGACCAGTGATATTGTTGCTGGCCAAGCAACTTGAATTGGTTAAAGGAGGAAATCATAATCCTGCAATTAATTATGATATTGTTGCCGGCCAAGCAACTTGAATTAGTTAACGAGGAGCAAATCGTAATCTTGCAATTGCTGAATACAATAGAGATTCTAATATCAAAATATTAGAAACAAAAAGCTTTAATAAAAATTGCAATAATACAGGAATTTGCATGCAATTCAAGTAATATCATTGCAATAATACAGGAAATTGCATGCAATTCAAGTAATATCTTTAGTTCAAGTAGTATCTTTAATAAGAGTAACTTGAAAAGGAAAAAAAAAAAAAACACAAACCAAAACAAAAATATTAGTTTCCAAAAAAATATAACACATAAAATAATGTAATTCGTCAAGCAACAAAAATTAATAATAGCAGCAACAATGTTTGTACCTCTTCATTCTAACTGTATTTGATTTTATCATTTTTTAAATAAACATTTGTTTTATCATCTTTTAAATAAACAATTGTGGCCAAGGCCACAATTACTTCCCCTTGTTCTTTGAAACCATGTTCAATGTTATACACACGTTTAGAACAGGGTTCTTGCAAGTGTCAGAGTGGCCAAAAATAGACTTCATTATCCGCTATGCATGTTCAAAATCCAGTTTAATACACCAGAATATAGCAAGTGCAATGCTCTCTCACATATTTGACATATTTCTTGTATTTCTGGTTAAAATGGAAAAGACAACCAAAAAGCATGAACGAAGCAAACCACTCTACTGTGCTTAAGATTATACTCAATAATATGTCGTTTATACATTTTAAAATGCCATAACAACCTCGTCACAACAAGATACAACAAAAGAATATTACATTTATCTCCAGTGGGTCCTGCTTCTGTACTGCCAAAAACTTAAGCTGGCATTCTCCTGCCTGACGCGCTCAATATGCTTACTAAATTCGCTCAGCAGAAGATATACTATCAGTTGATATTGCATTGCGTTTTTTAAGTTAATTCTTGGTAGAAATCCCTTCCATGTAATTTGAAATTACATTTTTTACCTAAAGAGTATTTTAAGTTACATTTTTATTATACAATAATTTGATGTTTTAAAAAATATTATGACAGTTTAAATTCAATTAATTCATATCTCAACTTTTAACTTATCTATGCTAGTATTTGTCTCAACTTTAAAAACGTATCCAAATTAACAAACCCAAAATAGCACACATCATACCATCCAAACCATATTCTCAAATAATTAACAAATTCCATAAACATAGAAAGGACCAACATTGCAAAACCGATATTTTCCGTTGCCCTTTGGAGGAACATGCTCTCAGGAACTTAGATAACAGAAACTATATTTAACTTCTAGAGAACCTGTCAGCATTGTAGAAGCTATATTTAACTTTGCCTTTGTACCAATGCCTATACAATCAGGTTAAAAGAGAAGAGATTAGAGTCCTATTTTCGGACCAATGCCTATTCAAATACTACTTTCGGATAAATGCCTATACAATCAGGTTAAAAGAGGAGATTTAAATACTATATTATTTAAATTACTAGTTCTATTAGAATAACAAATCACATAAGAGTGGAAATGGACAAAGGGCTTACACTATTTAAACATTAAGAGACACAGAAAAGATGCAAATACAAAATTGAAATTTTGCCAATAACTTCAAGGATAGTGGCATAGACGCCTCTCTTACGTGCAATAAGTTGGTATAGTTTATTTTCAATTACTTGTATATATGTTGTTTTTATATAAATTTACATGTGATTTTATCTAGGTATTTATTTAAATAAAACAATAAATATATAAGCATATAAATAAAATTGAAATAAAATACATAAAAAGGTAAAAGCCTATTTTGAGTAAAAAAAAATGCTAAAGAATATTTTGGATAACATGCCGTGCATGAGTGCACCCATAAGTCCATAACATGCAACCTATGTAGCCTTATGGGAAGTGCAAGAGAAAATTGTTTGTTTGTAGGTTTTTGTACTAGCTTTGGTAATACTTTCTTAGTGGTTTCATTTCTCTCATCAATTTTCTAGGAAGTCTTTTGCAGTGTAAGTCTAGCCTCTAGTTTTAGCCGTGAACCCAAGGTCATGATCAAGATCTAGATTCCATTTATGGAATCTCAAAATTTCGTGGACACTTTTTGATGTTGGAAGCTACTCAACCACGTCCTTCTCATAATTGAAATAATAGATGGGGGAGACCTAGCTGAGAAAGATGAGCTCATTTTCCTTTATCTTTTGAATGTCATGTTTTTTCCATCCATATATTAGAGACCAAAATTTGACTCTCATATTTGTGGCTTCAATTGTGTTGGCTCTCCAAAACGAATCACCTTCTCTACTGCAACAACATTTGTAGAGTTCTCAAAATCTAGCCAAAAGGACTTGGGAAATGGATATTTATTTTAAGGACAAATTCTAATCCAATTTGCCTACACGAAATTTTCAATGTTGGGTTTTGATTAGGGTTTGAGTTGTTTTATTGTTGATGTCAAACTACGTAGGGTCAAGAGGCGCTTCTCCCATCTAGTCATTGGTGTTGTCGACGTTGATGTTTTTCATAATACTCCTCCCTTAGATTTTTTTTTGTGAGGATGAGAGTGACAAGGAGACTGAAACAAATTTTTCTTAGGTGTTCAATTCGGAAAACTTGGCACCCTATTCTGATTGTTTTATTGATGGTAACAATCTATATATCATGGTTACTCTATGTATGAGTGTTGATGGGAAAGAGCTCTGCTGAATTAATAGTAACTTGAACGGATGCCTGAACAATACAAAATATTGGAGGCTCTTCCTTGGGGATCGACGCCTTGCTTCTCATGCTCATTATCATCATATTGGTTAGTTGTCTCTTTTACCTTATTTTGAATGAATTCCTAGTTCTCAAATTCCAATTTGTGGCTTTCTTGGTTCATTTCTGATGGGAAATTATCATAATACAACAAACATTCTATGGCATGCAATCAAATTCAAATGAAAAAGATGTACAAATGGTTTGCATCAAATACAGATGAAATGACAAAAACCCAAGTGAAGCTTTTAGGGTTCACCTTTCTTATATATAATTTCATCACTGACTTACCTCATGTTTTCACTAGTAGAATACAACTAAACTTCCATGACATGTAGTGAAATTCAAATGAAAAATATGCATATATGGTTTGAATCAAATATTGAAATGATAAAAAGGAAAGTGATGTTTTGAGGGTTCATCTTTCTTGTAAATCTCAAACTAAAAATTACAAGGATAAAAAAATTATGTTATATATAATTTGGACACTGACTTACCTTAAATGTTTGCTAGTTTGTGCTTGTCTTTGTCTCAATTTTTCACATGTTTATACCTATCATTATATTTTGCTTGTTTGTGCCTGCCTTTGTCTCAATTTGCATCTATTAATTCACAATTATCTAATGTCTTTGAATCAATGAATTATATATACATATGAGAAGGAAAATGCATGAATTATTCTTAACGCACCAATTTTTTCTCTAATGTATTTTCATCAATGAATTATTATACAAAGGATTTATGTATATATAATCGAAGAAGAATATATCAACTATTCCTAACTTAACAATTAATCTATGCCAAATTTACTTATCAATTTCTCAAAATTTATAAATAATATTAATTTATTTCTCAGTTTATGTTTCAAAGTTTATGAACTATGATAACTTACCAATTTTTCTTTTGTGAAATAGTTTGATAGGGTCTTATTTCTTCTCTAGTATCATTTCTTCTTCGGAGCAATCGTTCTTTCGTATATGGTCATTAGTCGTTCTTTTATTTCTTACACTCCTTTTGAAATATCAAATGAAACCATAAAATAAAGTAATGGAATAGGAATATTATATGATTTGTTGTAGTTATATCAAACCACAAAGAAAAGAGCTAGATTAGAAGCAAGTGAGAAGGTGAAGTAGGTGGATTAGTGATCATTGATGAAGCGGATTGGAGACAATTCTTGTGTCAATGTTCATGGCAGGTGGCATGTGAAAGAGCCACCACCAGCATAGAAGAAGGAGAACATGCAATACTTTCCCTTATCACTGGGACACCATTTAATATGAAACTTTGGTTATAGTTTCCTCACTTTTATATCAATTAATAGATAGGACATCAAACTTTGGTTAAATTTTTGTTTGAAGTTTATATCAATTAATAAACAAGATATCAAACTTTAACCAAATTTAAGTACTTTCCTACGGTTTCTTTTCCTTTTAGACTTTGGATAAAAAAATCTTTCGATATCTAATGTTGCCTCGTGATACGTGAGGTCTCCAATAAGAGGCTAAATTTGAAAGTTTAGTTAAAATTTTGGTAAAGCCAAATTTTAGTTGGAAACTTTGGTTACATTTTGGTAAGAAGGATAAATGTTTGGTCAAAGAAAGGATTAATTGATAGTCAATGGTCTAGTGATCGCTAGAGTCCCAGTAGTGCCAAAGGTAGGGACTAATAAATGGGAATTTGGTTTATTTTATTTGTGGCTAATACATGGTTAACTATTCTCTAAATGCAAGCCTTCAAATATACCCATCAACTATGTATAATTTCACTCTTTCACATCGGTGGTGAATCTTAGCTTGTGTGTAGGATAATTGACTAAGCTTGTCCCACGCTGGCATGCTTGTCACTCCTTATCGAGGCTACTAAAGCTAAGCTCATGTGGTCAGTTGTACTTAATTTCATGCAATGGTGGATATATATTTAGAATGATATAAGGGTGGAGATTGATTATTGTTTGTCTAATCAACTCTACCTATTCCTCTCACCATTATTTTCAGTATTTGTTCAGTGCTATGATTTGATAAAGTAGAAAGGTTTTTCTTCTTTAGTCATTCCATGGAGAATTTTCCTCTCTTAAACCGTAACTTAATATTATTGAATGATGACATCCTTAGGATTTCATTTAGGTCCTCCTTATTTTGTGCAAGGATGTCAAAATTGTATATGGTGATGATCTATTCATCCTATGCCCTTCTGTTCCTATGAAATGGTTTTTTTATTGAAACTTGGAACATTTCCTTTCAGGGATTTTGGTAAAGACGACTATGAATTTAAGCAAGAGAACCTAGTAGAGGCACTTTGGGTTTTTTAAATTCCTATATGCAGGTAACTATGACTCTTTTTTTTTTTCGGTATTGTTTTGAGATTGTGGTGTGTTTTTTTTTTCATTTGATGCCTCGGTATGTTATGTAGAGTTTTTTATTGTCACTTTCCTTTTTCAATCCCTTTCGATTTATACTTGGAATGTTTATACTATTCATAAATTATTTTCTTTCCTCTACTTACAATGCTGAAATAAAAGCGTGACCTCACTCATTAGAGGTATATGGACTACAAACACATTCCCTTTATTTTATCTCGACTATCTTCTTCTTGTTTATTAAAACCCCCTAGTGTGAAAAACTGAAGCAATAATATTTTACTCATTGTTAAATCTTTGGGGTTTTCCAAAGGAAAAAATATCAATTGGCTATGGATCTTTATTTTTTTCAACACCTTGACGTTTACTTCAGTGTCTCTAGGTTGGTCTACTTTCATTCCCACATTCATATGCTTAAGGTTCAACCATAATGATTCAGAAAAGGGGTTTCAGTAACCTATACAAAGTTTCTTCTAAATAGGTTATTGTTTTATTGTATTCAATAGTATAAGGTTTTTCTTGTTTTTACCAAAAACACCATGGTTGTAACTTCTTTGTTATGACCAATATTTTGGCATTGATCCATTAATTATAATGAATGGCATTTTATTTATTTTCTATGTCCTCCCTTAACACCTTAATTATTTGTTTGTTATTTTTATAGTCTCTTCTCTCTTAGAGAACATGTGCTCATTCTAGTACAATGAATGTAAAACATTGTATACTCATTTATTACATTATTGGTAACATTTCTATATATGAACTGGTTATCATGAACTCAAGTTATCTCTCAATCTAGCCATGTTATTTCATGCTTCTCCTAATCTAGGTATGCATTGGTTATAATGGAATTTTCTATTAATTTGTAAAAATTCTTTGAAATTAGTAGTGCTTACAAGGTTAAATGGATTATATAAATTCACATTATCTTTTAGGTTCAAAAATTTTGCATAAAATCCTTAACAATTTACACATAAATTTGCATGGTTGAATTGTACTTCCCCGATGAATTTTCTTTCCCCTAGGAATTTTTTTAATTTCTACCGTGTCCATTTTTGGCTCACCATATATAATCTAATATATATCTATATATATATAGATCACACTATGAAAAAGAAACTACTTGTCAATTTCAGTTCTTGCTTGATTTGTGAAATTGGCCATCACAATCACTACTTTATTTTAATATCAATATTAGTTATAGACGTAATGAAATTACCCTGTTACTATAATTAGTGTATTATTTTCTATTGCGCCCTTTATTTCTGTGGCAAAATGGGCATTCTACAAATTCTGAAGGGTTTAAATATACCATGAACAACTCATGCTACCATAATATAACTTATATCCCTTTGATTGGTAGTACACTCACCTTTATCGTCCTAATGGTTAGCTCATTATAAGACAATGTTCTTGTTCCTGACACTTTCTAGTTTGTGTGTAGTTTAATACACTTCTTCTTTAGTATCGAAAAAAATCCAATAATATAATTTCATATCTATTGTGTACTATTTACCCTTATTATCATCAATTTCATAACTTCATTTCATTTCCCTTATATTGTTTCTCTTAGTATACATGAATAGTTATGAAGAATGTAAGACTATTGGAATCTATACTCCATGTAATTTAGTAGAATAAATACATGAAATATCAAAGTTCTCTTCGCTTTATTGACTTAACTATCTATGCTTTACAAACAGAACATTATAATAGACTAAGGAATAAGAAGTTCATGGAATTCTATAGGTTTCATTTTCAGAAGTTAATGGTTCCATCTTGGATATACATATTCCATTCATAGATCTTGCATGGAATTATTACATAATATAGATTGATGGATTAACTACTAACCTGCTATAATTCTTTTGTTTTCGAATTGTAGTATACTTGTTCACAGTAATAAATTTTCTAGTAGAAATAACCCCATAATAACAATAAATAAGGTTTCATGAAATCTTCTTATGATACTTTAGCTCTCGATCCTTACTTTCTTTCTACACACACCTTCATTCCTTTCCTATTATACAAGATTAGATTTTTTTTCCACTGGAAAAATCCGTAATTTTTCATTATATTTGGAAAAATTACATATTGTAGATGCTTTACGCATATGCGGTTCCCACTGTATATATGACCGTGTTCCATATTTACATAAATATTGTGCGGTGCACTATGGGTTCTTCAAAATTTTTAAAACTGTTTATAGCTTGCCATAGGGCTGTTATCAAAACACAGTATCATAAAAATTTTGCATTGTCTGTCCATCATGTATAAACATTTTATGTCGATCAAAAAACAAAATTCAAAAAATTATGTGTAGCATATTAAGCTCCTGGTGCGTGCTAATATCATTGATCTATGTAAGGCCGGTGAAAGTATTTGAATTCGTTCTATTCTTTCACCTCAGTGACCTCCCATAAGTCTCTATCCATCAGCGCGGCCTCCTTGGATAATTTGTCATCGAGGCCATTATGTTCCCTGTATATGTGAGAGCAAGTGATGTTATTATAGGCTGCCTTGAACATGAAAACTTCATTTAGTATGGTGTTGAGTGTGTGAATGTGACAATCAGAAGTGCCATTGAACCAATTTATAACAATTTTTGAATCCCTGAAGATATTGATGCTGGTGCAATGGTGATGAAGGGAAAAATGGAGAAGATGTCGAAGAGTGATCAGCTCAGCGAAATTATTTGTTCCCGAGCCCAGGCCTGTTTTTACCGCATAATGATGGTGTTCATTTAAATGCAACGTGAAGCCTCCCCCACAGCTTTGTTGATTCGCTGCCCCATCAAAGAATTCCCAAGGGGTATTTTTGTCAATGCATGGGGGCGGTTGAGGGTGGCGTGCCTTTGGGGGATGTGGGTCAGGGAGCTCCTTGAAGGTCGCGGAGGTAGCAGCTTCAATCAGTGGCCAAGCAATAGGTTTTTCTTCGAAAATATTTCAATTTCGAGCCTTCCAAGTCTGCCAGATAACGAGGATCGGTAGGATCGTTAATTTTGCTCCCTTGTGTTTATGTGCCCCATTGTCCCATGCTTCGATCAGGTTCGCTCCCTCCCAGATGCCAACGAAGGAGAGATGATGTGAGAGGGCTCGCCAAAGATCCTGAGTGGCGTTACATCTCAGAAAGAGATGCTCTGTGGATTCTGTTGCCGCTTTACACATCACGCACCAGGATGGCCCATGTATTGATCGGAGCATAAGGTGTTCACCAGTAGGTATCTTATCCCGTAATACGCACTAGAAGAATAATTTAGATCTAGGCGGGGCTGTTAACCTCCAAATGCCTTGGCTCCAAGTAGGGATATGATCTGGTTTTTTGTGACTACTGAGAGATATATATCCAGCTTTTGGAGAATATTTACTATTCTCTACCTGACTCCATATTAATTCATCAGGTCCGTCCGTGATTCTGATGTGCGACTCGGTTAGGGCGGCACAGTAATCCTACCATTCCTGATGCCATCTGTGTGGCAGATTCATTTGCCGCGCCGTCATCCAAGCCTAGAGAAAGATCCCCAAATTCTCATGATCAGTAGCTTGTGCAATCACTTTAATATCCCGGGAGTGCAGGAACTGAATCAGTTCAGGTGATAAGGAATGTCTTCCTCCACTGTCGATCCATGGGTCCATCCCAATCTTAGCCAAAGATCCGTCATTTGTTCTCCATACCAAGTTATCCCTTATTAGGGGCAGGGAGAATAGTAAGGCTTTCCAAACAGATGATATTCCAATTTTGTTCCAATTTGGTAGCCTTACCCAGTCCAGTATATCCTGAGGCCATATGTATTTATGGTATGATACACGGGCCCATAAGTTTTGGCTGCGTAGCAGCGACCAGCCCATTTTAGCTGCCAATGCTTTTGCAAAAATAGGAAGGTCCTTTAGGCCCCAGCCTCCCCACCTTCTTGGGAGTGCTATCTCTTGCCAACCAATCCAAGCGAAAATGCGCTTGTCCTGGCTTCCCGCCCAAAGATATTTGTTGCAAATTTGTTGAAGACGAGCGAGAATATTCCTGGGAATCCAAGATAGTGCCATCCAGAAGACTGGGGTTGCTTCCAGCACTGATTTAATGAGGACTAAACGCCCATCCCTGGAGAGATATATGTGACTCCAACACTTTAGCCTTTTCTCCACTTTGTTCACTAACCAGACTGAGTCTGCAATTTTTTGACTGTTAGGCTTAAGCCATAACCCGAGATATTTTAGGCCCCTATCCATAGGGTGAATGGTAAAGGGGAACACTTGTAGGGCGGCTTGATCTTCATTTACCGAGGTTCTGGCACAAGTGATCGTGGACTTTTGCTGGTTAACCATCATGCCAGTGGCCTTCATGAAGAGTTGAAGGATTCGTGAAAAATTAAGCGTGTCTCGGATGCTACCATCTAGAAGGATGAGGACATCATCCACAAAGAGGAGGTGTGTAAGGTAGAAATCATTTGTTATTCTGAGGCCACTGAGGGTTCTCTCTCTTTTGGAAGCAATGACAGGTCGACTCAAACCTTCCATGACCAAGAGAAATAGGAGAGGGGAGAGAGGGCATCCCTATCGAAGTCCCCTCTCAGAGTGAAAGAAATGAGAGGCCGATCCATTGATGAGCATGCTGAAAGAAGCGGTCATAATGCAGGCCATGATCCAATTGAGAAGGGCTGGAGGAAAACCCAGATGGATGAGAAGCATTTTTATGTATAGCTAGCTAACTCGATCAAAGGCTTTTTATAGGTCGATCTTGAGGAGAATGCATTTTAGGTGTCTGGACCAAATAGAATGCAGGGCCTCTTGAGCTGAACCTATGGCTTCATGGATCTGTCTGTCTTCTAGGAAAGAAAATTGCTGGGGGGCAATGTGCTTGGATAGAATGGGCCTAAGACGGTTGGCAATGATTTTAGAGATGATTTTATAGAGACAATTACACAAGGAGATGGGGCAGTAGTCATCGAAGGAGGAAGGGGAGTTTGACTTAGGAATGAGGGCAATGAAAGTTGAGTTGATAGCATGATATAAGCAGCCCGAAGATCTGCTTTCCTCCACCACCCGCAGCAAGTCTTGGCCCAAGAGTTCAAAGAAAGTTAGATAGAACTCTATGGTCCATCCATCTGGACCAGGACTTTTATCTTTTTTGAACCATTTTAAAGTGCCCTCCAATTCATCCATGGTGACCGGAGCTGTGAGCTCTTCCGCATCTTCCTCATTCACAAATCTGGGGAAATGGTTTGCCAAATTTATAATTTTAGCCAGGTTTGTTCCAGGAGGGGATTTGTATATGCTTCTGAAATGGCTTGTTCCTAGCTAGGAGAGCTTGTTGAAGGTATTCGCGAGTCCCCCTTCAGGCATGGGGAGATTCCATATAGTATTTGAGACTTTCCTCCCTTTAGCATAGTTCTGAAAGAAATTTGTGTTTTCGTCTCCAGCTTTCAACCAAATGGCTCTACTTCTCAGTCTATTGGATTCTTCCCTTAATCTCAGGATTTTTTCTTTTTGATTTTCCAGCTCAATCGGACGAGTTTTCTCCTCCCCCGAGATGAAGCCCACATTCCGGTCATCCTGTAGTGAGTGAAGCTCAGCTTCGATGCTGGTGAGCTGTTCAGATTCCTTTCTGTTCTTTTCCTTTGCCCAATTGATGGTTATGTGCTCTAGCAAGGTGAGATTGCTACAGAAACCCTTTGCCAGGGAAGCCTCTCTGTCAATGGGATGTGCCTTCCAAAAGTCATTGACCAATTTAATGAATTCCTGATCCTGAATCCAAGTATGGTTGAATTTAAAAGGGGCTTTTGGCTTTGGGTGAGGTCCAAAAATCTCCAGATATATAGGGGAGTGATCAGATATACCCCCTGAGCCAACCCATTGCTCGTAAAGTTGTAAATGCTGAAGCAAGGGACCCTTCATCAGGAATCTATCGAATCTGCGAGCAAGTGCTGCCATGCCCACCCTTTTGTTCCTCCAAGTGGGTTGTGGATTTTGCATGGGGACATCAATGAAATCCTTCTGATCCAGAATATTCCTCATGAATTCTGTAATGGAATCCACTTGTGCCGAGTGCCCCCATGATTCATTGAAACCCAGGGAAAAATTTAAATCCCCACCCAGGATTGTGTGATCTTGGGCCAGTAGAGAAAAGTTTAGGAGACTCCTCCAAAAAGTATCCCTTTGTTGGCATGGCCCATAAACATTCAAGACTCTGAGAGATTCCCCAAGCTCAGATGAAAAGATATCAATACCCAAGAACCCCAGGCCGCCCCATGCTGCTTCGATTCTGATAGTCCTAGGGTTAGTGCCAATAGCCAGGCCCTCAGATCGTCCAATGGCATCGGATGCCATGAATTTCCATTTTGGATCTAGGGCTTGTAAGGAGTGGGTGATGCTCTCGGCCTGCCCTAGGGTCTCCTGAAGTAGAATAATGCCAGGTTGTTCTACCTCGAAGAGCCTCTGTAGGGCTAGTTTTTTAGGGGGGCTAGCCAATCCCCTGCAGTTGAATGATAAGCATTTCATGTGGGCACCCTCCTTGGGGTTGGAATTGCTCTAAGGACCCCTTCTAGTGTGGATTGGTGGCCTGATACAACCTTTTCCCCGGTCCGCCTGATTGCTTTTGAAAGTTCAGTTTTCCTGCCTCTAGAGATCAAAGGTCCCGTCCCGGATTGAATGATACCCAACCCCACCTGACAACCTGGCAAATCTTCTTTGTGAGGGCGAGGTCGAAGAGCATATGGGTGGGAGACTGAATTATGGGGGGATGATTGTGAGGAGAAAGAGGAGGATTGAGGGATAGAGGGCTGAACCGATGAGATAGTCTGGGGAGGGGACGATATGATGCAGTGTGCAGATGATACATGAGATTTTGATGCATTCAATAATGATGCAGAATCAAGAGAATAGGGAGATAGGGATAGAGATGTACCCAAGACCTGAGCAGCCTCTGCTGCTGCCTGAGCCCTGGTCATCTGCGGGGAGGACACAATTAATCCCTCTGATCCGATTTTCTGCGAAGTCACTTGAGGAGTGCCCTGTGAGGCCGGAGGGGGACCCTGAGCGTGTCCAGTTATAACTGGAGAGGTCCCTCTGGATGGGATTGGAGTGATCTTGGGTGACTCCTCCGGTTTTTTTTTTAGCGAGCAATCCTCGTACAGGTGCCCCACTTGATGGCACTGGTTGCAGCAGAACGACACTCCTTCGTAGTCCAAGATCTGAATTCTGTTGTATTTGCCCTAATGCAGAGTAATTTTTTCTTCCAACCCCTCTCTTGTGTCCAAATGCCCGAGGACACGGGCAAGCGTGCACTTCTTGGATTCCACAAACGTGCAATCATGGTCCAGGCATGTTCCAAGCACATTTCCAATCCTAATGAGAACCTCCTCGTTCCAGTAGTGAAGCAATAAACCTGGCAACCGAACCCACACGGGTCCCACCCCAATTTGTTCTCGCTCTAGGTCGAAAAGAGGACTCCACCTCTTAAGCAGGACTGGTGCCATTTCAATGTGCCAGTACTTTGCCAAAACCAGATCCGTATATATTTCTTTGGCAAAATGAAGCAAGAACCATCTGCGGGGGAGAACATGAACCTCTGGTAATTCCTTTAGCAGCCCTCCCCAGATCTCCTTTACCCATAGCGTCAATCTGTTGACAGAGTATGCCCGCCCACGCACATGCCCCACCAAGATGGTGCGAGCCATAATCGCCACTTCCCCGATGGCTTCTGTTTCTCCGAACCTGATGTTTATATCCTTTGTCGTCGCCTTGATGCACCTGGATTTCTGTTTCTTAGTGCGTGGAGCCGAGGGGTGATCCACGAAGGGGTTTTGCGATCCTTCCGGAGATGAGGTTTTGGAAGCCCTTACATGGATCGTCGGGGTTTCGAAATAGCCGGATGGCCTAGACCCTGACACAGGGAGAGCTTGAGGCCTAGAGGCAGGGGCCGCCACCGAAGGATTTTGGAGCACCGAGGAGAGAGGTGGGTGTGGGTCAAAAGATATTTGATGAGGCAAGAAGGTAGAAAGGATGTGGAGGGTACCAGGGGACAGGGGGGGGGCTTCTAGGCCTGGCGAGAGATCGGAAAACCTTGCGGAGGCCGGAGGCTCCGGTATATAATTTGGCAGTGAGACCATGGGAAATGTGTCCTGCAGGAAAGAGACTGATTCCCCTGGATTGCGTGAAATCGACACAGAGAATTTATGGTTTTCGAAGATGACCTGGTCTGCGAGCGGATCCGCGGTGTAGTCCACTAAGTCGGTCTCCATATGACCCTCCATCCTGCCGGCTTGAACGGAACGGAGGCCTGCGATATTAGGATGGCAGGGAAAGCGATGCGGGAGCAGAGCTCAACAGTCGGGGGATAACGACGAGCAAAAACAGTGAGAGAAAACTATAGTGCCTGCGGTTCCTACAGGAACCCTAGTCTAGTCATCCGAAACCGGCGCGCTCCCACAGACTCATCTTTTCTCCTTCCTCCTATACAATATTAGATTACAATGTTAATGAATACAATTATCCCTAATCCTTCAATTTGTTCATAGTTGTTTCTTTGAGGTAAATCCTTTCATGCGAGTTAACAAAAATCCATTACTAAAGTTAATTTATATATTGAATAGTTCATTGGATATAACTATTTCATGTGTGCATATTCCATCTTCAATTCTGATTTGAATACACAATAGATTTATATAGATTAGATACATGCATGTGTACTTTAGTTGTGATACCATTAACTATCTATATTACGCTCTAGGAAAAACATTAATTTTCATTGACATGGTGATGAAAATTACATGTTGTATGAGAAATTCTCAAGCCAAAAATGATTGATGATTATATCTATAATCCTCATTATTTCTATCAAAATGTAATGAGATACATATACATATAAAGAGAAAAAATATGATAAACTAAAATTCCATGAAGTGTATTGATGAGATGATATACATCTGTAACATGCCAGGTATCGATATGTAATGATTCATATAAGAAAAGATCCAAAATGATGTCACTATGAATCTTGCATATCCAATTTTCATGAGTAAGAAAAAAAAAATGAAAGATATGTCACTATGTCGCTGATATATCTACTATAGCCTCAGTGAAAGGAAAATGATAATGCTAATAATGATCTGTCCCTCGATGTTATGCAACATGCCATACATTGAACGCTTGTTGTGAGCCCTCTTTAGATAGGCTATCTAAAAGAGTGTTCCGCTCCTTGTAAATATGTTGACATGAAATGGAATCAAAATGAGATTTTAGAAACAAAAATTCATCCAGAATGCCTGTGATTGTGTGTGTGTGTGTGTGTGTGTGAAATGTAGAAATATGATTAAGTTAATCAACTATCACCATTGAGTCACCAAAAACTAGTAGTTACCGACAACTCTTTTCAATAGAGAATAAGAAGAGTAGCTTTAAACTGCACAATTGTGCATAATTATATGTGCCCTAACTGAGGCCTGCTTTAATCTCAACATGATGAGAGTCATTTATGTGTACAACAATTCCCACTCCACATCTTCCTTATTTTGAAGAACCATCAAATTATGCCCAGGGATATGAGTGATTAGTACTCTCTATAGTGATGGAGTGAGGTCCATGATTATGCACTTCATCGGGAAGGACTTTATATATTGCTATAATTTTTTTTGTTGTTAGTTCAGGAGAGAAGATATTGTCTTCGAAAATATTCTAGTTGCACCTTATGAATATTCCCTAACATGTACTTAGAGGTATATTCCAAACCTTTTTTGGTGTTGCATTGTTCCACCATCTCTGCCAAGCCTGAGAGATATTTTCCCCTTGCCATCTAGTGTTTATAAATAGACCTTGATATATCAACATCCATACCTAATGGGCCATTTGAAAAGTTAAATAAGTGTTCTACAAATTCCTCATATTCTCTACATAGAACACACCAAGAAGGGCCATGCAAGTATCACTTTTTTAGATTATCATCCGTAGGTAATTTATTCTCTAGTACGCACCATAGTATCATTCTTTCCTTGGCTAAATTCTTCAATTTCCATAGATTCTTCCAACACCAATGTTGTATATTAGGTTCCATTGAGGCAATGATGAATAAATAGCCAGGTTTGGGTGAATATAGGCCATGCTTAGAGTGAACCTAAAATATCTCATCTTCCCTATCCTATATTATGATGTTAGATGTAGCCAATTTCTTTGTGTAGTTATCCCAATTTTGGTGCCATTGATCTAGGATTTGTAAAGCTCTGGCAGAAAGCCAATGTTGACCCCATATAATAGTACGTTCTAAGTCCACAATCTCATTTAGATATTTGATCTTGTGTGAAGAGAAGAAGGAAACCATGTCCAAGGGGATGATATGTTTATTTCCACATTTATACCATGGGTCAATTCCAACATGGACATGACTTCCTGGGCCAACTCGCCAGGAAAGAATCGAAGTTATATTATTGAAGGATTTCAGGATTGCTTTCCAAATAATAGAGATGTTAGGTTTTTGTTTATTCTATAACTGAATCAAATATTTTGTAGATAGGGTATGTATGTACTTCTTGGTCACAACTTATTTCCATAGATTTTGAGTCATGATTATTCTCCATCCTACCTTCGTAGCCAGGGCTTGTGAGAAAAAAAAAAAATAGGACTTTTATTCCCTAGCGGCCCCTTTTTTTGTGAAAAGAAATTATTTTCCATCTAACCCAGGAAAATATTTGTCCTTCCTTCATGCCATGTGGAAGGAAACCACAACAATACCTATGAATGATATTCAATATGCCTTTAGGGATCCAAGATAAAGATATACAAAAGAGTGGTGTGGCATCCCGTACTGATTTGATAAGCACCAGTCTTCCAACTCTTGAAAATGACTTATGGCACCAATATCTTATTCTCTTCTGAAAATTTTCCACAAGCCCCATCTAATCACCATTTTTATCGTAATTTGGTTTAAGCTAAAACCCTTGATATTTGATGCCTTCATCAAGGACGTTAATTTGCAAGGGAAAAAGAACTCGAGAAAACGTTATTTCGAGCTCTGAACATTCATTAATTGTCAAGGTAGATTTCAAATTATTTGGTGTCATACTTGTTTCCTTGTAGAATAATTCCAAGATAGAATTGAATTATGTCGAGTCACTACATGATACATCCAAGAAGATCAACACATCATCAAAAAACAATAGTTGTGAGAGGAGGATTTATCAAGAAATAGGTGTCCCCCCCAAGAGATATTTTGCATTTCACTTTGGGTCATAGTCTACTCAAAACCTCCACAATCAATAGGAATAATAAGGGGCATAGTCGATATCCTTAAAGAAGCCCCTTTCAGTGTAGAAGAAATTTGTAGCATATCCATTGATCAAGAATGCAAATGATGCAGATGTGATACATCATATAATCCAGTTAATAAAGGAGATTTTGAAAGCTAAATGGGTAAGCATTAATTGGATGTAAACCCAACTTGCTCTCTCTAAATCTTTTGAAAGGTTTATTTTAAGAATCATGCTCTTCAAATTTTTTGTACTTAAAATATGAAGCTGCTACTGAGCCACTCCAATAGCTTCATGTATCTAATAGTTCTCCAGGAAGGTGAATTATCCGTATGAAAAGTGGTGGGATAGGATCGACTTAATTCTATTTCCTATGCTTTTTACTATGATCTTGTATATGACATTACATAACAAGATCATTCTATAGTCATCAAATGTGGTTGGGTCATATAACTTTGTAATAAGTTCCATGAAGGTAGATTTGAATTATTCATACATCTGTTCAGAAGTCTGACATTCCTCCACTACATTCAATATATCAGGACCAATTATATCATAGACACTGAGGTGGAATTCTACAAGCCACCAATCATTTCTCGTACTTTTTATACTGTTTTAACCTTTGTAAGACAACCTCCAACTCCCTAGTAGATGTAGGCTACAATAAATCTTCATTATCCTCATCATTATAAAATTTAGGGAAGGCTTGGGAAATTTTCTTGACTTCGACTATAGAATCCTCCCTAGAGGCTGAGTAAGGCGATTAGAAGTGTTGAACTCCTATTTTCACCAGATATATAAATTTTTATCCCCTATTGCTAGCAACATCTTTGAGGTACCATATAATCTTAATGCATTTCCTTCCCTTCACACATTGTTGAATAACATTGGTATTTGCATCCCATGCCTATAGCTATATCACACTACTTTTAAGCCTCCACGATTCTTTCTTGGCTTCCACTAGTCTCCTTCTTCTCATTTCTAGTTGTATAAGGTGTATTTTTTATTTAATTGATGAATATCCCCCTCTTGTGGGCTTTTCAACTCTTCCAATTCAGTTTAATCAATCTGTCATACCTTATTTGATAAGGCACCAATTCTAAAATACCAAATTCCTGAATTGCTCCTCTTTAACCCATGTCAAATTAAATTTGAAGGGGAATATAAGCATATCGAATTGACTTGCTATCTAGATATAGATAGCGTAATCATTATATTGAACCTAAGATCCAAGTCATTGGTTGAATAGGGTGAGTTGGTCCAGGAGAGTTTAATTAATAAATATATGGTCCAATCTTCTCACAAAAATATCCTCCCCTACTCGACGATTTCTCCAAGGTGGCAGTGTCGTAGACATATCTATGTCAATAATATGGTGGGATTCAATTATGTGGGAGAAGTAATCTGAGAGTGAATGCACTTTAGCATTATTTCCCTGGGAGTCATCCCTTCCAATAGAGAAATTAAGATCCCCCCCAATACTAAATCTATCATTCTTCATGAAATGTTTTCCCATAAGGTCATTCCGAAAGGAGACTCGATTTTGGCAAGGTCCATATGTATTAACAAGTTTGATTTGAAATTTGAATTCTTTGGAAAAAAATGTCAGTTGTAACATAGTTTTGATGTTCCCATACATTAATGAGTAGAAATTTCCTCCAAATTCTCTACAAATCTACCTCTGAGATCTATGTAGAAAATTTGACTATAAATTAACTCGATAATGCAATAAACAAAAGAAAAATCTATGTATAAAATTTGACTGTAGATTAAATTGATAATGCAATATACCAAAGAAAAATATTATAATCTACTTCTACTATCAGTCTTGTAGAAGCTTAAATATTGAGTTGAATCAGAGCTAAACACATATAACTATAAGAAGAACCAATGCACATGAAAAACTGAAGAATACTCAGGGAAATTCCTCAACTAAAAACCCCACTATCTATATTATCATACAAGGTGGAAATACATCAGAATTACACAAAGCCTTAGCTCTCATAGCTAGCCATCTCTTAGTACAATCCTCCTAGATGCTCACAGGAAAACTTGGCTTCTCACAAGCCTTCTCCTCTTCCCTGCAACCTCCTATTTCCTTGTGCAGTTTCTCCTGGGTGATCTTCATATTACCAAGTTTAACACTGATCACTCACATTGACCTTAGACCCTGTAAAACTGCACAATCCTCAAGGGACCTTGTTCCTTCTACATGGATGAGCTTCCTTTATAGGAAAAGTCCTGCAAATTACAGTAACTTGTCATTGAAATTTAGCTCAACTGGGTCTTTCTCTGAATATATATGCATGAATTACTAATGAGAGAATCCCCAGTTATCTAGAGTACACTATTTGGATGCATGCATGCATTAACTGACTGATAACTCACAATTAGTTCCTCAAACAGTTTGGAACTAATTTAACTAGACTTAACTCAGTAAACTGAACTAACTAATTACAACTCAAATACAACTCAACCTTATCTCCTTAAATAAGGGATAATCTCCTTGATTTAAGGGATAACTCTTGCAAGACTACAGAAAGACTTCTAGCTTGAATTTCTCCAACTAATTAATCCATAATCAATTAATTAATTATTTCCAAGCAGCTGGTGAGACTAAATTCAAATTTAATTCACAATTTTAATTCAAGAAGAAATTAAAATTAGACTATTCTAGATTTTATTTTTATCATTTCTTGTTGTTATTTTCAACATAATGGTTCATTATTTACAACTGATATCAATTTCCACCCCCTAGAGTGACCGCTGATTTCAACAACAAAGAAATTCCAATTCTTAGTTAAACCATCTAGGGTATGTTCAACATCAGAGCAGAAACTGATCCAAAATGGATCTAGTTTTTCCTTGAGATAGAAGTCTTCAAATGCAGATGAAAGTGGGATCAAGTCAAACTACTCATCGACATGATTCCAACAGTATGAACAACGCGTAAATCTGAGTCTGGATGGAGACATTAGAGCCAGTCAAAGTCTATGGGGAATTAGGTAAAAATGTCAAAAAAATGAAAGGTCAAGCGTCAACGGCTAACGGTCAACCAGGTCAACGCCTATGTTAGCAGGGACACGTTTCAACCCAGGACTGAGCCACGGGTCCTAAATGTTGTTAGTAGAGGAGGTGACGTGGTAGATTGTTACTGGTCGATATGGGCCGATCTAGTGCTAACACATGGTAGCCCAGATTTTACCCAATGTGGCCTTATTTCCAAAATTTTGGGGATCAGGCAGGATCAAACCCTTGACCTCCCGAAATGGGTACGTTTTCACTAGAACCAACTCACCAGATGAGCTACTACAAGTCTTTGCAATGGAATTGACCAGGTTGTATTTATTATGTATCAGGGTTCTCACCGAGGAAAGGTCAGACAGTCAGTGTCCACCCCATGACGGTCGGACCTTTGGAAATATCATGATCAAATAGTTCAAAACATATTGTAATATCTCACTTTCACTGCAAGTTACAACTATATATGGTATATAATACCATATAATTAAGGTATCAACCAATGGAACAACACATAACACATAGTATATATATTGTAACCATATAACAAATGGTGGAATGGTCGGGCAGGGGTTTCAAACCCTCGACCCACCAAAACCATATATATTCAATGACTTCAATGCATTATGATAACCAACATGTCATATGTTCAGGATTAAAACAAAGCCGAACTAAATTTTTATCAAATAGTTGTAGGTGTCAAACCTGCCATACCACCAGCATGCACATTGAGGTAGTTTTGAGCAGGCCGAGGTGGTTTTTGATTGAAAAGTGTGGTTCTATAGGGACAACGGTGGTTTTGGATCATTCCAGGGGGTCTAGAGGTCACAATGGCCAACTATGGTAAAGTTTATACTCGTTTGACTTGAAATTTTGAGCAGAACACAATGATGAGGTGAATTTTCTCATTTTAGCCTCTGTTTTTGAACTCTGACCTGTAACAACATTTTGAAAGAAAAATAATGTGATCGGCACTGGATGTAAAAGGACTAGGTGACATAGCCAAGAAGTTCAATGAACTCCTTTATTAAATTTTGTTGGGTTGATGTATTTGAATTTTTCCCTATTTGCTAATGTGTTTATGTTATTTGCAACCTTTTCGATCCATTGGACTAACTAACATAGAAAAATTCACATAAAGACTGTAATACGTTTTTCATTAATAGATCAAGTGGTATCAGAGCTCAAGGTTTTTAAGGTTTGACAATTTTGTGCGAAGAATTGAATGCTTGCTAGGTTCAGGCTAGGACGAGGTGAAGGTGAACTTGTTGAGGCAGATCAAAATACTGGAAGGGTCTTTTCACAAAGAAGGATGCTAGATGAAACTCCACTTGGGTCAGAATCGCAATTCTTGGATAGTTTCATGACAATACGTGAAATGGTGGAAGATATGTATTGTGAGTTTAAGAAGAAAAAAGATGAAGGCACTTCATCACCTAAAGATGAAGAAGATAAGGGAAAGGTAGGAATTCTTCATCCACCATCTCCTACATCATTACCATCATCATAATCATCATCTTCTTCTTCTCATAAATCTAGTCCTTCTAACAAGAAAAATAAGAAATCCTCTTTCATCAAATTACATGTAAAATTTGAATTTTCAATTTATGATGGAGAACTTGATGCTAAAAACCTTGATATTTGGATAAGACAAATTAAAGTGTATTGTATGGTGTAGAAAGTTGTTTTATAAAGGAAGAAGATCCAGCTTGCTAGCCTGCGACTTTGAGGAACCGCACTTGTATGGTGGGAAGGAAGACACAAGTAGATCTCCAAAAGCATGGTAAAATCATTTCAACTTGGAATGAATTTATTTCTGCTATTAAAAAAAAAAACTATCCTTCAGCTTATATGCAACAAGCAATGATGAGTTGGAAAACTCTATGTCAATTAAAAGGTCAAAGTGTTCAAAATTATACTCAGGAATTCCATAAGAAAGCTTTGACATTAGGCATATCATTAGACTCACTAGAGACATTGTTGAAATAGATAGGTGGTCTTCCTAGTTATTTGAGGCATACCAAACTTATTTTTAATCCAACCAGCTTAGATGATGTATCGGTTCAAGTAACTCATCTATAAGCTATAGGTGAAAATGTAAATCAAGATGTTGGAAAATAATCCAAGCCTATTGAAAGCAAGAATAAAGGCAAGAAGAAACTTAAATGGAAGTAGAAGAAAACAAGCACTGTGAAGAAAGATTAGCCTTCATGCAGTCATTGTAAGGAGGGAGGACATGATGAGGCACACTATTGGTCATTGCATAATTGAAGGCTAAGAAGTTTGGGTGTAAAGAGCAGAAGAATCCTGCTGCTATTCAAAAGGACTTGGGATTAGATTCAGGTGACGAGACAACAATTACAGCTATAGGTATAAAAGGTAAATATTCTAAAGCATCTACAAGTACTTCTTTGCATTCTATTGATAATGATAATGATGAGAGGAAAAGAAATGAGTTATTTCACATTAGAGTCATTTCCAAGCATACTAAAATTGATACTTTATTTGATAGTGGGTCACAGGTTAATTTGATTTCTGAAGCAATTGTAAAGAAGTTGGGTCTAAAAACAAAACCTCATAAAAAGACATATCCTTTAGGTTGGATGTGTGATAAAACTAAGCTACAAGTGATGAAACAATGTAAACTTCATTTTTCTATTGGATCAAAGTTTGTGGATGAGGTTGAGTTAGACATAGTCCCATTGGACATATGTGGAATTGTATTAGGAAGTCCATACTTATACGATAGAAATGTTATCTTCTATCGAACTGAAAATAAGTATCATCTCACTAAGGGTGGAAATGAATATGTTGTAAGTTATCATAAACTCAAAGATAATTTCTCTCTCATAAATTCAGGATAGAAGAAAATAATTGTAAATTCAAGTAAACAATTTTTAATTATGATTGTAATAGCAAAGGATATTGATAAATCTGATGCCTTCCAAGGCTGTAATCCTAAATGGAAAGCAGATCTAGTTAAAGTTGTTTTCGATTATGATATTCTGTTTCAAGATCCTAAAGGGCTTTAACCCAAGTGAGAGATAGAACAGGAGATTTATTTGCAGCAAGATGCTCGATTACCTAACATTGGAATGTGTATGTTATCATCTCTAGAGAATGCAGAGATAAAGAAGCAGGTAAGCTGTTCGATTAAGGGTTTATTCGATGAAACACATCACCATGTAGATCACCTATTGTGTTAGTGCGAAACAAAGACAGTTCATGGAGAATGTGCATTGATTTTAGATAATTAAATACAATCACAATAAATAATCATTATCATCTTCCTCGTATTGATGATTTGTTAGATTAGTTAAAAGATGCATTTTACTTCTCTAAATTGGAGTTGTGAAGCGACTACTATTAGATCAGAGTTGTAGAACATGATGTATGGAAGACTGCTTTCAAAGCAAAGAAAGGACTCTATGAATGCATGGTTATGCCTTTTGGCTTAACTAACACTCTAGCTACATTCATGCGAGTCATGAGTGATGTATTTAGGCCATTCATTCATGATTTTGTAATAGTCTATTTAAATGATATTCTATTTTCAATAGAAAATGGGATGGACATGTAAAGCATGTAAGGCAGATTTTAGATGTTTAGAAAAGAGAAAATCTCTACGTAAAACTATTAAAATCTGAATTTAGCAGAACATCTTTGAATTATTTGGGTTATATTTTCGGGGATTGTGAATTGAAGATAGATCCCTCTAAGTTTCTTAAGGGCAACACAATATTGGAGAAAGTTTATTGCTAACTTTTTCTCAATTGCAACTCCTTTACATGCTTTGACATGTGCGAAACAAGTGTTTCAGTGGGGAGGAAAACTGCAGAAAGCCTTAGACACATTGAAAGAAAGTAACAGTACAATGCCAATACTAGCACTACCAGATCTTTGGCATCCATTTGAGATCGAGACAGATGCAAGTGAATATACCATGGGGGCAATGTTGATGCAGCATAGAAAGCCTATATATTTTCATTCTAAGACATTAACATCAGTAGTAGTTAACTATCCTAAATATGAGAAGGAATTATATTCATTAGTTTAGAGTGTTAAAAAGTGGAAACATTACATACTTGGTAAAGAAATAATCATACAAACAGATCATCAACCACTTCAATATTTACACTCACAAACTAAATTGCAACAATCAAGACAGTATTGGTGGATGGGGTTTCTACAAAAATTTCATCTTGTTATCATATATAAGAATGACATACATAATAAGGTTGCAGACATGTTATCAGGACCAATTATAAATGCATCCACAATTCTTAAACATAATTCAGTAATTCAAGAAAGTTACATTGAACAATATGCTCAAGACATAGATTTTAAGGATATATATGCAGCTTTAAGTCATGGAAAGCATGTAGAAGAATTGGATTATTTCATAAAGCACAAAATCTTATATCATTTGTGAAATTTATGCATTTCACAAACTAAAAGAGTTAATAGAATTCGATAAGCACCTACTTCTCTCATATCAGGTCATTTTGGTGTAAGTAAAATAGTTGCATAATTACAAGGGTTCTGCTATTAGTCACAAATGAATGAGATAGTTTCTAGATATATTAAAGGATGTATTATGTGTGCTACAAGCAAGCTAAGTAATAGAAAATTAGGCTTGTATACTCCACTTCCAATTCCTTCTTGTCCATGGGAAATTCTTTCCATGGATTTCGTTGGGGCATTGCCAAAGTCTAGAAAGGGTCATGATTATTTGTATGTAGTTGTGGGTAGGTTCAGTAACATGTGTATTTTGACACCATGTAATAAATAGGTCACAGTTGAACAAACTTCAAAGTTGCTCTTTCAAAATGTATGGGTTGATTCTGGGTTACCCACTTTTATTGTATCTAATCGAGATTATCAGTTTATTGGGAAATTTTGGTCAAGTCTATGGGAGTTAATGAACACAAAGTTAAAGAAGAGATCGGCATTTCATCTGCAAATAGATGGCTAGATAGAAATGGTCAATATGACAATGATACAGTTTCTCCGAGGATATTTTAGTAAGCATCCCAAACATTGGGATGAGAATTTTTGTTATTTGTAGCATGCTTACAAAATCCAAAACATTCTTCTACTAAGAGATCTCCTTTTGGGACTTGTTTTGGTTTTATACCAAAGTCTCCCTTCGATTTTGTCTTTGGTAAATACATAGTAGTTTATGGGCATAGTGATGTGGATAAAGCAACCAAGTTCACTAAACAAATCCAAGAGATTCACCAGGCAATACAGGAATAGCTGGAAAGAAGCCAATCAAAGTATAAAGCATGGCATGACAAGCATCGAGTTGAGGATAGTTTTCAAGTTGGTGATCATGTCTGATTGTACATTATCAAAGAAAGACTACAAGGGGAAGGTGAAAAATTGAGACCAATTAAATATGGTCCTTTCAAAATACTTGAAAAAATTGGTGAAAATGCTTTCCACCTAGATCTACTGGCTTATATGAAAATTTATTCCATCCTACATGTTGAAAACTTGTGACTATATGAGCCTTCATTAATTGAAGATTCTAAAGAGCAAGGTCAACTGCCTTCCATAGAAGATCTTTTACCCGAGTATCTCAATGAGCTACAGGAGCATACAGTTCTTGATAGGAGGATAAGGACTTCGCAACGGGGAAAGGTTGAGTATCTTCAGGTTGGACTCAAAGGTACAAATCCAAGTAGAGGATAATGGATAGAGATTGGAATAGTGAAAGAATTTTATCCTCACTTACTCAACCGATAAAACCAACTTTTGGTGGTCAAAAAGCTTCTAGCAGGGAGGAGTGTTCCAAAATGGATCCAGTTTTTCCTCCAAATCAAAGTCTTCAAATGCATATTGGTACGATTCCTATGGTGCGAACTGCCCGTAAATCTGAGTCTAGATGGAATAGTTAGAGCTAGTCAAAGGTTATGGAGAACTAGGGAAAAAATTTTAAAAAGTTAAAGGTCAAGAGTCAACAGTCAATGATCAACCAGGTCAATGCCTACGTCGATAGGGACATGTGTCAACTTGGGAATGAGCCATGGGTCCTAGATGATTTTAGCAGAGGAGGTGACATGGTATATTGTGATTGGTTGATATGGGCTAATCCAGTGCTAATAGGTGGCACCACAGATTTTTCCCAATGTGGCATTATTTCCAAAATTTTGGGGATCAGGGATGATCGAACCCCTAACCTTCCAGAATGGATTCATTTTCACTACAAATAGCTCACTGGATGAGCTAATGTAGGTCTTGGTAACAGAAGTTATCAGGTTGTATTTATTGTGTATCAGGGTTTTCGTCGAAAAAAGGCTGGACAATTGGGGTCCACCTGACAGCCACTCAACCTTTGTAATTATCATTGTCATATAGTTTGAAGCATATTGTAATCTCCCACATTCACCACAAGTTACAACATTATATGGTATATAATACCATATAATTAAGGTATCAACCAACGGAACAACACATATTACATAGTATATACATTGTAACCACATAACAAACAACAAAATGGTCGGGTGGGGGTTTCGAACCGTAGACCCACCAAAACGATATATATGCAATGACTTCAATGCATTCCAATAACCAACATGTCATATGTTCGGGCTTGAAACAAAATTGAACAACATTTGTATTAAACAGTTGTAGGTGTTGAACCTACCATACCACCAGCATGCATACCAACATAGTTTTGAGCAAGCCGAGGTGGTTTTTGATAGTAGATAATGGTTCTATAGGGATAAAGGTGGTTTTGGATTATTCCAGGGGGTTTGGAGGTCACAATGGCCAAATTTGGTCAAGTTTATACTCATTTGAGTCTCTATTTTTTAGCTCATACCTGTAACAACATTTTGAAGAGAAAATCAAGTGGTCAGCACTGGAAGCGAAAGGACCAGGAGACATATCCATGAAGTCCGGTGAACTCCTTTATTGAATTTTGGTGTGTTGAAGTTTTTGAATGTGTTTTCTACTTTCTTATATGTTTATGTTATTTGCAACCTTTTCGATCCATTACACTAAGTAACATAAACAACTTCACATAAAGTCTATAATACCTTTTTCATTAACAGATAAGGAACCCAGTGTTTCCTTAAGAAATATGATATCAGGACTGTCTAACAAGATTAGGTGTTTGAGTTTTATCTTCTTGCAGGGGTTATCTAACCCTATACAGTTATAATAGATCTACTTCATTGGTGAACTTGAGATGGGGAATTCCTTTCTTTATCAACCCCTTCCAGTGATAATCGTATTCCAATAACAATGTCTGGATAAGCCCTATGCATGGCTTTAGATATATGTGATTGTCTCGCACGAGTGATTTTAGGAACCCTGAAGGGGGAGAGAGGGCCGAAACCAAACCCATGGATGGAAATAGAGACATGTAAAATATATGATTTTTCCATGGATCAAAGGTTGTATCTATGCCCCATGTTAGATCCCCAAAGAGGTGTTAGTTGGAGCAGGTAAGGTAGGTGATGGTGTCAGGAAACAAATAGGGATAGTATTGACCAGGTAGAACAAAACACAAAAATTATTTAATGGAATATTATAGATAGTACTAGAGGAAACAAGAGAAGAGGAAATATATGCAAAAACCTAAGATATAATGCTACAAGCATGAGGGGGTCAAATAGGAATAGTACCTGAAATAGTGACATTTGCAAGTTGGCCCATGTTCAAATTTTCTCTGCCCTTGTGGATTTGAGACATAATGTTCCACAGACTCCCTCCTTTTGTAGCATAAAACTCTTCCAAACGTGCCCATTATATGATCGATTCTAATGCCCTATCCTAGAACAAAAGCCTTATTTGTATCGTTGAGCATAGGGAATATTTTATTGGAATTCTTCTTTTAACCCCCATCCTTGTCTTGAGAAGTAGTTATACATTCATCTTGTAGTTTCTCCTGATCTGGGGCATCATCACTATGCATTGTTAGAGTGGGTATATAGTTGACAGCCCTAATCCGTTGTATGTTTCCACAGTCCAAGGCCCCCCTTCCCCACCACTAGTTCTTGTGGGTATCGACGTATTTCTGATGGTCACTGGTTTTTTTAGTGTGGTGGGATCCCCATATTCATGTATTGTCTTCAAATGGAATACTAACACATTTTCCTTTAACTTTTCACCAACCTAACTAGTCTATGATCTACCCACAATCCTTTGAAATTCCACAATATGATATGGATCGCTATGGTTAAAACAAGTCTCAATTAATTTTAGGGATACTATTGAAAAACCATCTGAGCTGACTAGTTGCTCTAGAGGTGTCAACTACCCTACATTAGGATTTCTTGGAGTGCCTCGTCTTCGTGCTGGGTGCCAGCCTATGTAAAATCTACCAATCAAGGGAGGAATGGAATGGGAATGGGATACCCATCCAATATATTTGACAGCGAAGGAGATATTCCCATATTTTGGGATCCATATGTCAATTCCATCGCCATTCCCTGATGCTGATGTGTAGGGATTTTCAAGATGGAAATATTCATGGATGGATCCTCTGAGTAGTGTACCAACTCTTCCTCCACGTTGAATTTAAACTCTATCACTATATGGATAATTCTCCGAAAAATAAAATACCTTACTCGAGTTCTCAACCGTGAGACAGACTGACTCATGTCAGTGAATATAGTATTGAAAACAACATGTCGTTGTGTGAATCATTAATCCCCTCGTTGTTTTAACATTCATCACATTTTCAGAACTTCACAAAGTAGTGTCCAGCACAAGGCTTTCTAGTGTGAATAGTGCAAAGGAAAACCCTAGTCCTCGTCTTGTAATGGCCTTAGATGCGTTAATGCTAATCACAGAGCCATTTTCCTAAGAGATTATACTTCTCTCTTATATATATATTATAATTATTATATTATATATATATATATATTATATATATATTATAATATATATATATATATATATATATATCCAATTTTGCATACATATAAATCTTAATTATTATCACAGGAGATAGAATAATATATGTGTGTGGATGCATAATGAAAACATAAATAGAATGCTATGATTTTCATCCTCATACTATAATTTAAATGTAGAAATACTAAAACAATTTCAATACCCTTGCGTGGACATAAAAAATAAATCAACTAACCATAAAGAATTGCTTCGGGAATATCAAAGAATTTGTGCATGTTCCACCTAACCATGAATTTCCTTTAAAATTCCCCCACATGCCAAGATCTTCTTATCTTCGAGAATCAACAACCATTGAATCCTTGGTGGTTTATTTTATAACATTTCTTCCTAGCAGATTTCAGCAACATCCCACCTTTGGGTTTTCCAATCCTTTTTCCTAGGCCTTTATGTTTTATTTTTCTTTTGAAAATTTTTATTTCCTTTTTACTTAAATCCTTCCTTTTTCTCATGTAGTTCTTTATCCCATCCTCACTTAATATCTTTCTCCAATTAAGTGATTTAATATGATCTTTCTCTCCAATCATATGAAATCCAGTTATTTCTAATTATTTCTCCTATGGGTTTTTAGAAGATTTTTAGGGAAGGTCCATCTTAGACTTGACCACCAACATTGTTTTCTAAGCTAGAAAGAAGTCTTCTAAAATCTAGTGTCTCGAATATTTCCAAGAAATATATTTATTAATTCAATTAACAATACAATAATTACATCATCACATAAGTCTCATGATGTCTTACATCAACATTAAACCCAATAATATTTCAATGTCTAAAAATAGTATTGATTAAAAAGCAGAGTCATAGGGGTGTTACATCTCCCACCCACTTTTAACAAACATTGTCCTCAGTGTTTTCCTAATTATATATTTTCATAAGATGGGAAGGAACTACCTCATGTATTTCTCCTTTCCTTCTTGCAACAATATCTCTCATTTTAAAGTTTCTTTCATTTCATTTTATTTTGATTGATGTTTCAGTATCAAGGTAAAATATAGTCTTATATTCATTTTTCTCTCATTCCCTTGCATGTTTTCATACATGTTAAACATATTCTTTCTATTTTGATTTTTTCATCCCACCGAAGGATCCTCAACCTACACCCAACAAAGCTACAAACATGCACCCGCAATAGGTCAACAACATTTATATAGCCTCATGACAATACAATAAGTTATTTGGTAGATTTATTCATAGATGTTCTAGTGATAGTGGTGCCACTTAATGTGAAATTCAAAATATGGAATTTCCAAATTCCTCTCATATCACTTACACAAAGGCATTAAAAATTAAAGGGCTACTTGTAGCATTCTATTTTATATTGTTATCCATTCCTCTCCTAATTGAACTTAGTCAAGTCCATCCTATTTGTTTTACCATTCTTTTCAATACCTTTCCATAAGCTCACAAAATTATGAGGGGAAGATATAAGGAATTCACAATACCAACACAAATAATGGTATGTTATACATCCTTAACACTCATTTTCCCTTCTACACGTTATCCACTACTTTCCTTTAACTCATGCTCTTCATTTATTTCTTTTTAATCTTTTGTTAGGTTTCTATAGTAATTTAAATCAATATTATTGATTTGTCTCCATGCATCATTTCCAATGGACCACCTTGGTCATTTTTCTCTAATAAAAATAAAAATTGTGAAGTTTCCAATGAAGCAACAATACTGACTCCAGCTTAGTAGCCTATAAGAATTTCCCGTTCCTATTTTTCGAAATGAGGCAAACTACTCAGTTTCCCTTCCACTATATCTTCTTATTGAATAAAATTGTAGTACACCTCCTGATTCCATGCAATTTTTCCTCTTACTGTCATACAATTATAAATACATACTTGTCTATTTTAGCTTATTTTCGACATTATTTTTCCATTTTGCGGTTAAATCTCTCCTTAAGGAATTACACACGTCTGAGATTATTATTAGGGAACCACATTCCTCTTGAATATTAATTACTCTATATAGTTTGTAACCATCTATTACTCTATAATTTAGGGTGCACCACCTATTAGTCTGTGAAATGTTGATCTTTAAACTTACCTATTGCAATTACTAGGTGTTTGTTCAACACAAGCTACGTATCTTGTACTATCTTTTTTTGTTATCCTGCTTATGTTACTACTTACTTCTTATAAACAGTATTATGTATGAATTTACTTGTTTTAATATCATGTATAAATTTTGTAACACTTTTAGAACACGATGTTATAAAAAAATTATACATCTATGTTTTTGTTTATGGAGATTTATTCCCCACGTCATTTCTTTGTATCGGTCTTTGATTTATAAAATATTATCTTTCTCATATAAATTCCTTGATTATAAGGCATACAAACCTTATATAGCAATAACAACTTTTCAAATCTCATAGAGTATTTTATATAACAAAATAGTCGAGAGATAGATTGTGGTTGTATGCATATCTATCCTTTACATCAGACAGAACAATTTCCTACAATACTATATATAATAGTAGTCCTTAAGGCATTTATAGCTTACACACTACTAGATACTTCAGTTGTAACAAACTTATTTATAACCCTTCTTTATCCACCTTGTTTAGAATTCAGGGTTAATTCATTCAATAATCTATTTTCTTTGGACAAACTCAATTCCCAATTACATCTATTTAAATCTAAAAGGGATATATATACAAATATAAATTTTTTTATTTTCTTGTTATCATTCCTAAAAGTAAACTGGGGACATTTCTCCTTTTGGCACAACTCAGTCACGAGTATGTTTCTTCAAAACTAGCCTCAATTTGCTTTTCTTAGTGTATCTCACCCTATGAAGGGTCTTTGTAGACTACGTACACTTGAATTCCTAGTACAATTGATTTTAACCACTCATACGTAATGCTTCCTACTAATGCATCTCACCCTTTTTTTGTAAGAACAGAAATATCACATTTTTTGTATATCTCCTCCTCAACCCATTTTCGAATTATTTTATTACTAGTTGGTTTGAGTTCTGTACTCCTTCCCGTAATCAGGTTTTTCATATTCCATTCGCACATAGATCTGATTTAGTTGATACTCATTATTATCTTACAACTGGGGGTTTGCCAATAGGCCTACATAACTTTTAACTCTGATATCATATGTAACATACCTAGTTTTATATACCAATTTTTTTCTTCCTCCTTATAAGAATAATGAAATATTTTCTAATTTTTACAATGTTTAATGAGATTGTTTCTTCAATATTGCATGAGTTCATTACGGACTCTAGAGTCCATCTGATTATAATTAAAGTATTATTTATTTTCCACTATGATGCACTAATAAGCTTTCTCCTTTAATGTGTAAGAGATGATGTTATCACTCCCATTTTTAAATTATAAGGAAACCTTTCTCTCTTTACTGACCCTTCAGTTTCTCAGAATTATATATGACATTTTATCAAAGGGCTTTAGCTTACTTATATTTTTGCAAGGTGACATATGAAATGTCTTATGTATATACGTAACCATAGAACTAAAGATAGGCTTATATGGTTACTCATTTACATATATATTTACTATAACTATTAAAAATAACGTTTTTGAATCATAATTCTTTGTATTAACTTTACTAAAATCTCCACATTTTTAACTTATACATATGAGTTGTAATAATCCTCATGTTGACCTATGTCATAACTACTCTATCTATGGTGCCTATCCCATATATGTATTTATATATTTCATTGGGATGCATTTGTCCAATTTAAATGATATGGTAGCTTTTTGGGAGTCCCTTTGCATTTTGTATAGTTTTCGAGTTGTAACAAATTTGGAAGGGCTATACTCCCACGTAACTTATTCATAAAGTTCAAATAAATGGTAATTTTTCTTATTTTATCAGTGGTTCATACATGGTTAATTGTTCTCTGAATTCAAGACTTCATGTATGTCCATCGCATATGTATAATTCCACTCTTCGAAATATATGGCGAATCTTAGCTTGCATGTAGGATAATAGACTAAGGTTGGCCCACGGGGCACACTTGTCACTCCTTATGGAAGCTATTTAAGGTCAACACACATGACCAGTTGTACCCAATTTTATGCAACAGTGGAGATCTTTTCAAAACGATCTAAGGGTGGAGATCAATTAGAGTTGCTCTAATCGCCTCTCCTTATTCCTCTCACCACTATTGCAGGTATTTGTTTAGCACTAGATTTTGACAAACTAGCATGGTTTTTCTTCTTTAGGAATTCTAAGATGAATTTTCCTCTCTTAAACTGTAGCTTATTATTATTGAATCATGGGAGACTTAGGATTTCGTTTAGATCATCCTTATTGGAGAAAGTATGTCAAATTTTTGTATGGTGATGATCTATTTCTCGTGTCCCATTCTTTTCCTATGAACTAGTCTTTTTATTGAGACTTCAAATGTTTCCTTTAAAGGATAGTGGTCAAGGTCACCATGAATTTAAACAAGACAACTAAAGTATAGGTACTTTGGGTTTTCCAAATTCTTCTCTACAAGGAATTACAATTCTATTCATTTTTTTATCTTTTGGTATTGGTTCTAGATTGTGGCAAGTGTTTTTTTGTTCATTTCATGCTTCTATATCTTATGTAGGATTTTTAGTGTCACTTTCCTTTCTCAATTCCTTTCAATTTATCCTTGAAATATTTATGCTATGAATGGCTTGTTTTCTTTCCTCTTCATCTAGTGTTGAAATAAAGGGGTGACCTTACTCATTGTAGGTATATGGACTATGAAAACATTCCTTGAATTTATCTAACTCTTTTAGTTTTGTTTCGTCATGTGTGAAACCTGAGAAATAATATTTTACTCTGAAGTATGGAGTTGAGGTTTACGAAAAGAAAATTGATCAAAAGGCTTATGGATTAATCTTTTTTTCAACACCTTGATGTTTACTTTAGTTTATCCTAGTTGGTCTACTTTCATCCCCCACTTTCATATGCCTAAGCTTCAATCAAGATAATTTGGAAGAATGGTTTTAGAACCCTATACAACATTTCTTCTAGATAGGTTATTACTAGATTATATTAAATCCTATAACGGTTTTCTTTTTTTTGACCAAAAACATCTTGATTTTAACTTATTTTTTATGATTGAGATTTTGGGCTTGACCCATTAACTATAATGAACACGATTTTGTTTATTTTATATGTTCTCGCTTAACACATTCATAATTTGTTTGTTATTTTTATAGTTTTTTCTCTCTTCTAGTACATGTGCTAATTCTAGTGCAATGCATGTAAAACATTATATGCTCATCTATTACATTATTGGTAAAATCTATATATATGAACTAGTTATTATGAACTCAGTGTCTCTCTCAATATTGTCATGTTCTTTCATACTTCTGCTAATCTGGGTATGCATTGGTTATAGTGGAATTTTCTATTAATTTGTAAAACTTATTTGGAATTCGTATTCTTTACTAGGTTGAATGTGTTATATAAATTCACAGTATCTTTTGTTGTCAAAACTTTTCCATAAAACCCTTAACCATTTACCTATAAATTGGTATGGTTGAATTGTATTGGCTCCATGAATATCCTTTTCCCTAGGAACTTTTTTATTTATACTCTATCCATTTTGGCTTGCATTGTATATATATATATATATATAATGAAAAAGAAACTACTTTTGAATCGTAGTTCTTGCTTGATTTGTGACATTGGCCATCACACTGACTATTTTACTTTAATATTAGTTGTAGACCTAGTGAAATTACCCTGTTACTATAACTAGTGTATCCTTTTCTTTTGTGCCCTTTATTTTTGTAGAAAAATGGGTGATCTACAAATTTTGAAGGGTTTCAGTATATCATTAAAAGCTAATACTACCATAATATAACATTTTTTTGTTTCATTGGTGGTACACTTACCTTTATATCATAAAGGTTATCTCATTATAAGACAATGTTCTTGTTTTTGATACTCTTTAGACTATGTGTAGTTTAATACAATTCTACTTTAGTATCTAAAAAATATCCAATAATAGAACTTTAGATCTAATTTGTACTATTTAACCCTATTCTCATGAGTCTCCTAAATTCATTTCGTTTCTCTTATATTGTTACTTTTAATATACCTCTTTAATTATGAAGGATATATGACTACTTGAATTTATTCTCCATGTAATTTAGTAAAAGGAATACATGAAATATAGAGTACTCTTTGCTTTATTGGCTTATTTAGCTAGGATTTACAAATATAACCATATAATAGATTAAGCAATAAATGGTTTCCTTTGTACAAATAAATTGTTCCATTTTGGATATACATATTCCATTCATAGGTCTTCAGTGAAATTATGAAATTATCTAGTTTCATGAATTAACTACTAACTTGTTATAATTCTTTGTTTTTCGAGTTGTAGCACACTTGTTCAGACTAATCATTTTTCCCGTAGAAATAACCCCATCATAAAAATAAACATGGTTTCATGAAATCTTCTTATGAGACTTTTGCTCTCGGCCCTTAGTTTCTTTTTGTGCATGCCTTCATTCCTTTCATATTATTCATGGTTATATTACAATTTTAATGTATACAATTATATCTAATACTTCTATTTCTACATACTTCTTTATCTAAGGTAAATCCTTTCATATGAGTTAACAACAATCCATTACTCTTGTTAGTTTATACATGGAATAGTTCACTAGTTATAACTCTTTCATGCATGCATATTCCATCTTCAATTTTGATTTGAATACACAATACATTTACACAAATTTGATATGTGCATGCATACTTTAGCTGTGATACCATTAACTATCTTATTCCTCTTCATTTATTCATTCCAGACCCATTAAATATCACCAAGTTTATATTATATATATATATATATATATATATATATATTATATATAATATATATATAATATATATTATATATATATTATATATATAATATATATATATATATCCAATTTCAAATATATTTGATAGTGCTGGACCCACCACCATGTGAGGGGATCTCCGTGGTAAGAAGTCCCAACTAGACCTTAGACCATTTGGATTAGGAGTCCCAGCAATGGGTAATAAATCAATGCCCTTGACAATGATAGAATGCAGAGGTAAGTGTGATATCTTTGTCAAAAGCAAGTGTGTGACATTCTAGCGAGTCAAGTGAGATGCATGGGGATTATAACACATGAAGGGGGAAAAGGAAGTGTGCCCCTTAGAAGATTGAAATAGTAAGCAACCTGAAAAGAACACATGAGCTGAATGACATCACGAGATATAAAAAAAAATAGGCCACAATCAAAATGATAGGTTAACCAACGACATGACCCCAACAAGTTCGTACAATCGTATACAAAATAGTTCATACACATATGCATAAGTTAAAAAACATACATTGCTAAAGTAACTAGAATAGTCGAACTATAATAACAAAATATGGATTAACATGTGCTATCTCTATTATATATATATATAAAGTGAAAGTTCCATCCATACATACACCATTGACAACCACTAGCCCCAATAGAGGATCACTACAGTCAACACCGCCTGCTCCTCCAAAGAGATGTACATGCTCTAAGCCATCGAGAAGCCAAGGCTCATCACAATACTCTTGAAGCCCCTCTAAGCAATTCCTATCCAAAATCTTGGCTCCCAAAAGCCTATCCTATGACTTATGAGTTTCTATTTATAAAAACGTGTGGGGTGACCCTTGACATTCCCCTTTGTTACTCTTGGACTACTCTCTTGACTCTTCAACTTTATTACATATAACTCTTTATATTAAGTATGATTGTTTTCATTCCACTAATGACACTTGGAATTTCACTTTAAATCATGTTTACAATAATAATAAATATTCCACATAAACCCGTGTGGGACAAAAATAGGCTTGAGTCAGCCAAATAAGACAACACTAAGGCTCAGACGGATGTGAAAATACCAACTCATCAACATCCTCTCTGTGATATTCGGTGAGGAATAAATGCCAAGATTTTTGGGTATACTCATCTGGAACGTTTGTCCAACTCATCCTGGAACATGTGCAGCTTAGTCCTCAACATCGTTAAACTAACCACAAATCTCTACATGTTCTCTACGTTGATCTGAAAATCTTCACCGGTGGCCATGTGCATCAATTGACCAAAGTACGTGTGAAGCTCCAGTCTGACTTGGCTCTTCCATTTGGATTTGGTGAGTGTCCCAATTGACGGGGTTTCATAATTCCTCACCACGACATCAAAAGTCCTAAACAACCATGCAAATAGCCTCAAAGTTGGTGATGAATGATGAGAGTTCCTCATAGTTCCAGATCCAAATCCAGATGTGTTCTTTGTCCAACTCTACCTACGGCTTCATCAACTTGTGCAAGTGAAGTAGGGCTCCCTTTTACCTCATTGTCCACATTTGTACAATATCAACAATGACATGTATGTATGTGAGTGTGTGTGTTATCTTGATGGAGCACTACTGATCACCATGTAGATGGAAAATTTCCTAGTGCATTTTGACGAACCTGTCATATAGTCTCTACATAACTTTCTCAAGAGCCAACACTTTAACAAGTATCGCTTTCTTCATCTCTACTCTAGCATATCTTTTTGATTGTTCGTGTCTCTGTATGCCTACTGTCAATTCCTCAATCATGCGCTCAATTTCTACTATCAATAACTTCACACTTCAACTCGTGGCTTCAGCATAAGCCTTCTTAGCATCAACCGGGATAGTTGGATGTCTTCGCACATCTAACATCATCACCTACTCCTCAAAGTGATAAGGTGATGCATGCTCATCTAGGATGTGCACTCTAGATTCCTGTATAACTCTGTGTTATGACTCCTCAAACGATATGTTGTACACATTTGTTCCTATATCATCCGAAATGAGAATGGTCTCTCCTTGTTCAGTTGGGACTTTGTCTGGTTCTAGAGATGATGAAGCCTAAGGGGTGACCTCGACTACTTTTTGCATGAGTTTAGTGTAATGATCCTATTCCGATTGTACCATCTCTATGTCCATCAGTTCTACTGTCAGTTCATCCTGCTGAGCAAGTTCCTATTCTTATGGTTTCTCACCCTATTCATCATCTGCTGCTGGTGGATCTGAGTCTTCAACCTATATTGGTGTAGTTTTCATTGTGTCAGTGCCTTACACTTCCTCATGTTCCTATTCTTGTTCCTATTGTTGTTCTTGTCTCTACTACAATTCCTTCTCTCTTTTGCACGACTCTTGTTCTTCTTTGAGATTCTTCTATACTTCCTGCAACTTCCTCTCTGTCTCCTTTACCCTTTTCTCATCTCCTCTTTTATGAACTTGTCTCCTATCATTTTGGCACCTCTTTTCTTCTATCCCCAAAAGATACTCTCTCAATAAGTTGATCTTCCTTAAACTTGTAGCTTTGCTCAGCCTCTATAGTTTCAGAAATATTCCACTTTCCTTTATCTTGTGTAGGTTTGTTTCTTTCTACTGCTATGGTTGCTTCTCCCTATGGTGTTGCTACCTTGAGTGTTACTAGACACTCTACTACCATGTTGACCAGTTCATTCAGCCTAGAGGATTTATACCAATATCCCCAACGGTCTTCCTCTGGTGAATGACATGCCCCGTGGATCCAAGCATAGTACACCATTGTACAGTGGTCCCTTCATAATCCATGTGGATCATATGGACTGAAACTCTTTTTGTCAAACTCAAAATTTTTGGAGTCCTCAACCTCGACATCCACTTCTTTCAAATTCTGAATCTCATACAAACCAATTCGCAAAGGATGTGTAGGCTATGGTTCCTTCTTTTTCCTGTGTAGTCTAGTTGATAACCCTTTCGAGATGTGGTATGAAACCTCCTGCATGACTAGCTTATCTGTGGAAAAAATTGAAAGAAAATGCAGAGCCTTATTTTCATTGTACACCCTCATCAAGGTGTCATTGGGTTAGGCACACCAATCTACAATGTTCAACAATGCCTCCATTGCTTCCTAGGACATGCAAGGTAGATACTGTTTAAAGATCATCATGTACAAAGCTGTTATAGACATATTTGAGCACTGCAACCCCAATATTATATGTTGATAAACTAGGGCACTTTAACCCCTAAAATTGTTATTTCATACCGTAAAGGATCATGGTCAACTGATTACATCATTCCCCTAAAGTTCCACCTGAAAAACCATCCAAAACTAGCCAAAACTAGACCATAATGACTACTCCACTTTCAGGGCGTGATGCATACTGACTTCTGCACTAGCCAGGTGCAATGCATATTGATGACACCTTCTGTAGTGTGCGATGAGCGAGGATGGACAAATGTCCAATACAATTTGCTAAGTGGATGCTTATGGAACCTTCTAGAAACTTCTCCTATGACACTTTCCTCTCTGAATTTTCCCAGGGATGAGTAAGAGATCCAAGAAATCTAAAAGTGGAACCAAATGCAACAAGTGGAATGACGCGAATAAAAACCCAACAGATGACTCACACCCTTGCACACATCTATAATTCGATCCCTCATTTGAGAGATCAAGAGGCTGAAATTTTGTAATTTGCAAGGAAGTACTGATAGTTTATGGTTACGAAAGAGCATTTTATTGTTGGTGTGATCTTGCTTTTCATGAGGTGAAGAGGGCATTGATGCTGGGAGGATGATGCTAGACTAGACAACTGGGTTGTAATCCTCCCTTCTGTTGGGTTGTGTTATATTCTTTCCATGACTAACCTATGTAGTGAACCAGGGGGTTAGAGGGGGGACGAAGTCCCCCATTCGTTGCACCGATTATGCAGTGGGGGGGTCATAAAGGGGGCGGCAGCCTCCCCTGTCTGGGGGGTTTGAGGGGGGCGAGTAGCGCCCCGGGAAATTTTTTTTTGGACCCTATATTAGGTTGGGTGAACCTAACTATGGTTTTCAGTACATGGTTTTAGACACGATGTTTTCGATCCATGGTATTGGATACTTTGACATGTATAAATATGTATTGTAACATTGAAAGGAACATAATGAAAAATCAAGCTGGTAGTCCCGGTTTTGGGATCTAGTGGGAAAT
>APFE031717793.1:215436-243074 GCA_000404065.3 Pinus taeda | reverse complement strand
GCATATGTACATGTTCCAAAGGAGAAATGAACCAAGTTGGATAGTAAATCTAAAAAGTGCATCTTTATTGGGTATAAGGATGGTTTAAAGGGTTATAAGGTTTGGAACCCAGTCACACGGAAGGTTGTGTACAATCGAGATGTGGTGTTCAAAGAGGTGAAAGATGTTATTAAACATCAAGTCCAACCAAAGGAACCTGTGAAGATAGAGTTTGAACTAAAGGAGGAAGAATCAGACTTTGTATAAGAGGAGAAATCAGAAGATGCAGAGCCACAAACTCCGGCTGTGAGAAGATCAGTTTGAGAAAGAAGGAAACCAGAAAGGTATAGTCCATCTGCTTTCTGTTCAAATTTTGCTTTGTCTGTTACTGATGATGATCCCAAAATTGTGAAGGAAGCACTGAATTCAGAGGATCGAAAACTCTGGAAAGAGGCCATGGTTGATGAAATGGCATCTTTGCACAAAAATGAGGCTTGGGATCTAGTGGAGTTGTCAGCTAGGAGGAAACCCATTGGTAGCAAATGGGTGTTCAAAAAGAAGACAATTGCAGAAGGGAAGGTGGAGAAATACAAAGCTCGGTTGGTAGCAAAAGGTTATTCCCAGGTGCCGGGAATTGATTTCGGTGATATTTTTTCTCCTGTTGCCAAGGTGACTTCTATTAGATTACTTTTATCTGTTGCTACTACTTTTGATTTTGAGGTAGAACAAATGGATGTGAAGACAACATTTCTTCACGGGGATTTGGAAGAGGAGATCTACATGAAGCAACCTGAAGGATTTGCGGTGAAGGGTAAGAAAGAACTGGTATGCAAGTTAAATAAGTCTTTGTATGGGTCAAAATAGTCACCAAGGATGTGGTATCAGAAATTGGATACATTTATACGGGGACTTGGCTTCACTAGAAGAAAAGCATATCACTATGTGTATTTTAAATTAATTGGTGACCGTGTTATTTATCTAGTCTTGTATGTGGATGATATGTTGCTGGTTGGAAATGACAAAGAAATTATCCAGGATTTGAAGACCCAATTGTCCTCCAAATTCGACATGAAATATTTCGGTGCTGCAAACTATATTTTGGGCTTGGGCATGGAAATTAAAAGAGATTGGGCAAAGAGGAAGCTCTGGTTAAACCAGAGGAAGTATGTTGAGACAATACTGCAGAGGTTTAATATGTAGGATAGTAAACCGGTGAAGGTTCCTATTCTTGTAGGTGTGAGGTTATCTGCTGAACAATGTCCTAAGACACAAGAAGAGGAAGAGGACATGTCTCGTGCTCCATATGCAAGTACAGTCGGTAGCTTGATGTATGCAATGGTCTGTACTAGACCAGACATTGCACATGCAGTGGGAGTATTGAGCAGGTTTATGTCAAAACCAGGGAAGGAGCACTAGACAACAATGAAGCGGGTTTTCAGGTATTTGTGTGGCACTAGTGACTATGGTTTGTGCTACAAAGGAAGACCAGGATTAGATAGAGTGTTGGATATTCATGGCTTCGTTGATTCAAACTGGGCTAGAGATCTGGATCAGAGAAGATCTACAAGTGGGTATGTGCTTCACCTGTTTGGAGGTGCAGTCAGTTGGATGAGTAAGAAACAATCTGTAGTGGCACTATCAAGTACAGATGCAGAATACATGGCAGCCACTCATGCAAGCAAGGAATCAGTTTGGTTGCAGAGATTGTGTTCAAATATGGGGTTAGTGTAGGGAGCTATAAGGATAGACTGTGACAGCCAAAGTGCAATTTTCTTGGCAAAGAACCCTGCTTATCATTCAAGGACAAAGCACATTGATGTTCAGTATCACTTTGTGAGGGATATGATAGAAGACACAAAGGTGTTGCTGGTAAAGGTGAACACTTGGAAGAATACTGCAGATGCATTGAAAAAATTTGTGATCTCTGAGAAGTTCTCTTGGTGTAGAGAAACAATGGGCGTTTTAGGGCTGGAAAAATGACTAAGCTCTACTGTGGCCCCCTGTGGAAAGAAAAGAACAAGTGGGAGATTGTTGGGTTGTGTTATATTATTTCCACGACTAACCTACGTAGTGAACTGGGGGGTTAGAGGGGAGGCAGAGCCCCCCCTTCGTTGCGCCGATTGCGCAGCGGGGGGGTCATAGGGGGGCCGACAGCCCCCCCTGTCCAGGGGTTTGAGGGGGCAGGTAGCCCCCCTCTATAAAGTCGGGCACAGCACCCCGGGGAAATTTTTTTTTGGACCCTATATTAGGTTGGGCGAACCTACCTATGGTTTTCGGTCCATGGTTTTGGACATGATGGTTTTCGGTCCATGGTATTGGATGCTTTGACATGTATAAATATCTATTGTAACCTTGAAAGGAACATAATGAAAAATCAAGCTGGTAGTCCTGGTTTTGGGATCCAGTGGGAAATCTCTATGTATATGTGTTTTATGTGTTATTCTCTCGCCTTTTTATTTTTCCTGTGATTTAGAATTCGTATGCAGGTAATTTCTCTACGGGGTTAAAACCTACACCTTCTATTTAATAAAGTTCTTTGAGTTTTCTTACATATAACTATGCAAATTTGTGAATGTTATTGTTTATGAATGCCATTGTATATTAATTACATTTCTGATCCTGTAATGCTTATGATATAATAGATCAAGATGCTTTGATGGTTTTTGTTACTGTGTTTCTACTGGCACTCTTCAAATAGGATAAGTGAGGAGAGGAGTTGCAAGCTCTGTTAAAGGGGAGAGAGATCAAGCAAGGAGTTAAGTGGAAGATCTAGGTTGGTTCCTTCCTCTCTCTCTTATCTATTATACATAGAAGAAATCTTGAATTTCTTGAAACTGTTTGTTTCTAGGGTAGCTACCAATCTTAGAGGGCTAGTTGATCTAAAACACAATAGTTTTCCCGGAAACAAAATGGTGACTCCATTCGTGATCTAATAGATGTTTTTTGTTATCTTTGTTTACTTTATAAACTATACACTGAGCTTGAAGTTAGCTAGATAGAAATATTATAGATCTTTGCTATACTTAGTTTTCCTTTTTCGCATTTTTCACATTAAGTGGAATGAAAAACAAATACATGCATTTGCATTTTCATTCATCTTGTGTGCGAAAAATGATTTAGGAAAGTGCATTCAGAGTGTAATCTTTGCTCTTTGTTTGAAAGAATCGTAATTTTCTTTCCCTAGTAGCTAGGATTTTCATTGATCAAATTAAACAATCATTATTTATCATTATGGATTGCATTTTTAGGAATTTCAAATCAACATCACACGGTGAACCATTGAAAGGAAAACTTTTAAACAATATCAACTCTAAAATAAATCTCGATGAACCTAACAACGCTTTGGAACCTAACGCAACACTTCTGGAGGTCTATGCTAGAGACGTGTTTCAGCGTCATAAAATCTAGTAACTATCATTTTCATCAAAGGTTGGGTGATTCCTCCTCTTTGATATGACAAGTGCTAGCATGGACTTGTCCTCCTCGTATCATCGATTATATATTGGGACACAACAATAGTCTTACATCCTTTATCTGTAGGAAGTCATGTCTACCACTCTATCAATCACAATGCACTAAACACAACATTCGGGAATATTGACCGTCATACATAAGTCCTTGGTAATTTTCCTTTAATTTATCACCAAGGTGTATATTACAGTTTTGCAATTGGTTTGGTAATCCCTCTGTCTAGACTTCCACAGTAGTCACTTTCATTCCTTTTCGACTCTTGAAAAGAAAAGGTCCATCTGAGCACTTGTCACTTCAGGCTCATTAAAAATTGAAGGAGACTAGAGTCATCTTTAACTTTTTCTCGACTCTTAAAAATTGAAATAGAAAAGTTGCGTCAAAGCGTCATTAAAATTTATTAAATTCAGAATAACATCATTTTCCCCTTAATTTTGAGTTGATCAAGTAATCTGCAATCATGGAAGAAATTCAATCAAAACCCCGTCATTCACAGAGACTAGCGAGTCAACCATCTTTGACTCTGGAAATGAAACCATTTCAGGAAAAACAGTCTTGTTTAACTGAGTCCAATTCATTTGGTTTATTTGAAACTTTTGTTTCAACATCATCAGGGACTACAGTTACTCCGATCATTTTTGGTACATCTACCTCTATAGAAGAAGTTCCGCAATTACAAGAGGACATTAGAATTGATCCTAGTGTAACGGTAGACACTTCTATACCTGAAACAACTCCATCTAGATTTGATCTAGAGACTAAAGTTCACTTACTTGAACATCTGGAAGTTGAGTTCCAGAATTCAGAATGTGTCACCCCTCCGGTATTTGTCACTCTAGAAGCTATACCTTCTTCGGCTCCAGAAATATTTTACGGACCTAACAGTATACCTCTTCCACCTGGACTGATTGCTATAGACGAGATAGTATAGGATCCTCCATCCAGTACCCCATTACATTTTGGAATTGGGATTCATCTACATCCTTCTACTCCTGAAGTTGGTTCTTTTAATCATCCTTCATCACAAGTTCCTATCGAATCGCTAGGAAATATTTTGGATAGACTAAACATGTCTAAGCAACCATCAACATCTAGCACTATGTCATCAGATACAGCCATAGTAGAACTTCCCGCTGCCATTCATACAATGTTTGCTGCTATAATATTTGTCCCAGCTAGTTACCAGTCACTAGCTGGAGTCCACTCAGGGGCTTTTTCGACGACATGGTCTGTTCCTATTTATTCATTTGGAATCCCATCTAGTATTTATTATGTTGAAACTCAGCAAATTGATCCTGTAGGCTACTATGAATTTGGGCAGATGAGTCTTTAAAGACCGATATATCATTTGAACACTGGACTGCCACCATATGGAGGACAGTATGCTTTTTCATTTTTTCCTCCTCGAGAACAACCATATGAGAGTTTACAACAAAACTTAGGTCAAATTGGAATTGCATCCAGCAGTTGGGTACCAATACTACCTCAACAACCAATGCTTGTATATTCAATGCAATTGACCCAACCTGTGTCGAATATTCCCACTACCCCTCCTATTGTGACTGTGTCACAGGTACAAGCATTGCTTTTTGTGTGTCAGCCTGAAGTCTCTCAGGTTGCAATACAATAGCCTCTTATCTCTACAACTCAATCACAACCTCAGGTTAGTGCTTCCTTACCTGGAATGATTCAGGCTCAAATAGGTATTATCACTCCACATCTTCATCAATCTTCTAGTATTGGACAAAAACAAATGGTCCAACAACCATGGTTGGTACAATACCAACAATCGCAATTCCAACAAACATACCTAGGACCCGAGCAACAAGGCTTTATCACGAATGGACAACCACATTTTCAAAATGGCTATCAACAACCATATTATATTGGTTATGTCCAACAACCTTATCAAAGTTACGAGCATCAGATACATTATGCTGGTATGCAAATACCTACTGCTCAGGCAATTCCATCTTTTCCTGGATATGCTTCACCTAACCTGAATCAACAGTTGCGCTTTGTAGCAACTCTAGAATTACTAGATTTGAACCGACATATGAATGATCCAATTTCATACGCCCCTTGGTGGCCAGCAATTCCTCATATACTTCCCTCCGATATTCCTAAATTCAGTGGAAATCTAGGTGAATATCCATCAAATCACGTAATGAATTTTCATTTATGGTGCTCATCTAACATTGTAAATGATGATTTGATTAGACTTCGCCTTTTTCAGAGAACCCTCACTCGTCCGGAAGTGAAATGGTATATTGAATTGCCTAGAGCTTCATTCGATAACTTCAACACCCTTCCCACTACTTTCCTGACCCACTTTTAGTTACCCATAAGGTATGAAACGGGAACAGAACTCCTTACCAACTTTAAACAGATCACAGCTACTCAAATACATAATCATATTCATGAGTGGCGACGTCACTTCGAGTGGTAAAGACGTATATCTCTGATAAGATTTTAGCTGAGTAATTTATTAAGTCCTTATTACCATCTATAACTGAGGACGTGGTGAAAGGAGGAGTTGTCACTGAAGAGAAATTCATTGCTCATGCCCAATATTTAGACTTGATCTATACTCAGTCTAGCACACTCTACAACAAAATTCCTGATGCTTCCAGACCAGAATTTTCCATTCCTCCCCTTCCTAAATCAAATAGGGACTCTCACGTCGGTGATGGGATGATCGGTACATCAAGCACACAAACGAGAAAGGATCTATCTCATAAAGCCCTTGCAGTTTCTAGTCAAAAAGCAAATGAAACACCTCTTGCCTCAAAGATTAATGTTGTGCCATCTGACAAGGCAAAGAATCCAAAGCAGCTAGGGGACAAGAAGAAAGGGAAAAATAATAAGAAGAAATAAGAGAATTCGATTCCTGAAAAATATTCTGAGAACCCTACTGGGCAAAAGAAACCTCGTGTTCCATGTTACATATGTAACAAGGAGCATTTGATGAAAGATTTTTCACATTGAGCTAAGGTCCTGAAATTTTTTAAAACTTCAAGTATCTTAGTGGTGTTGACTAATCCGTTTCTAAGCCGAGAAACTAATCTCGTTGTTGTTAATCATGCTTCCACATCCGAAGTGCTTATGCTATCCATCTCAAAATAGCAAAATGATGCTTTGATATCCAAAAGGAACAAAGACTATGGGAATTCAGTGGGAAATCTCTATGTATATGTGTTTTATGTGTTATTCTCTTGCCTTTTTATTTTTCCTGTGATTTAGAATTCGTATGCAGGTAATTTCTCTACGGGGTTAAAACCTACACCTTCTATTTAATAAAGTTCTTTGAGTTTTCTTACATATAACTATGCAAATTTGTGAATGTTATTGTTTATGAATGCCATTGTATATTAATTACATTTCTGATCCTGTAATGCTTATGATATAATAGATCAAGATGCTTTGATGGTTTTTGTTACTGTGTTTCTACTGGCACTCTTCAAATAGGATAAGTGAGGAGAGGAGTTGCAAGCTCTGTTAAAGGGGAGAGAGATCAAGCAAGGAGTTAAGTGGAAGATCTAGGTTGGTTCCTTCCTCTCTCTCTTATCTATTATACATAGAAGAAATCTTGAATTTCTTGAAACTGTTTGTTTCTAGGGTAGCTACCAATCTTAGAGGGCTAGTTGATCTAAAAGACAATAGTTTTCCCAGAAACAAAATGGTGACTCCATTCGTGATCTAATAGATGTTTTTTGTTATCGTTGTTTACTTTATAAACTATAGACTGAGCTTGAAGTTAGCTAGATAGAAATATTATAGATCTTTGCTATACTTAGTTTTCCTTTTTCGCATTTTTCACATTAAGTGGAATGAAAAACAAATACATGCATTTGCATTTTCATTTAGCTTGTGTGCGAAAAATGATTTAGGAAAGTGCATTCAGAGTGTAATCTTTGCTCTTTGTTTGAAAGAATCGTAATTTTCTTTCCCTAGTAGCTAGGATTTTCATTGATCAAATTAAACAATCATTATTTATCATTATGGATTGCATTTTTAGGAATTTCAAATCAACATCACACGGTGAACCATTGAAAGGAAAACTTTTAAACAATATCAACTCTAAAATAAATCTCGATGAACCTAACAACGCTTTGGAACCTAACGCAACACTTCTGGAGGTCTATGCTAGAGACGTGTTTCAGCGTCATAAAATCTAGTAACTATCATTTTCATCAAAGGTTGGGTGATTCCTCCTCTTTGATATGACAAGTGCTAGCATGGACTTGTCCTCCTCGTATCATCGATTATATATTGGGACACAACAATAGTCTTACATCCTTTATCTGTAGGAAGTCATGTCTACCACTCTATCAATCACAATGCACTAAACACAACATTCGGGAATATTGACCGTCATACATAAGTCCTTGGTAATTTTCCTTTAATTTATCACCAAGGTGTATATTACAGTTTTGCAATTGGTTTGGTAATCCCTCTGTCTAGACTTCCACAGTAGTCACTTTCATTCCTTTTCGACTCTTGAAAAGAAAAGGTCCATCTGAGCACTTGTCACTTCAGGCTCATTAAAAATTGAAGGAGACTAGAGTCATCTTTAACTTTTTCTCGACTCTTAAAAATTGAAATAGAAAAGTTGCGTCAAAGCGTCATTAAAATTTATTAAATTCAGAATAACATCATTTTCCCCTTAATTTTGAGTTGATCAAGTAATCTGCAATCATGGAAGAAATTCAATCAAAACCCCGTCATTCACAGAGACTAGCGAGTCAACCATCTTTGACTCTGGAAATGAAACCATTTCAGGAAAAACAGTCTTGTTTAACTGAGTCCAATTCATTTGGTTTATTTGAAACTTTTGTTTCAACATCATCAGAGACTACAGTTACTCCGATCATTTTCGGTACATCTACCTCTACAGAAGAAGTTCCGCAATTACAAGAGGACATTAGAATTGATCCTAGTGTAACGGTAGACACTTCTATACCTGAAACAACTCCATCTAGATTTGATCCAGAGACTAAAGTTCACTTACTTGAACATCTAGAAGTTGAGTTCCAGAATTCAGAATGTGTCACCCCTCCGGTATTTGTCACTCTAGAAGCTATACCTTCTTCGGCTCCAGAAATATTTTACGGACCTAACAGTATACCTCTTCCACCTGGACTGATTGCTATAGACGAGATAGTATAGGATCCTCCATCCAGTACCCCATTACATTTTGGAATTGGGATTCATCTCCATCCTTCTACTCCTGAAGTTGGTTCTTTTAATCATCCTTCATCACAAGTTCCTATCGAATCGCTAGGAAATATTTTGGATAGACTAAACATGTCTAAGCAACCATCAACATCTAGCACTATGTCATCAGATACAGCCATAGCAGAACTTCCTGCTGCCACTCATACAATGTTTGTTGCTATAATATTTGTCCCAGCTAGTTACCAGTCACTAGCTGGAGTCCACTCAGGGGCTTTTTCGACGACATGGTCTGTTCCTATTTATTCATTTGGAATCCCATCTAGTATTTATTATGTTGAAACTCAGCGAATTGATCCTGTAGGCTACTATGAATTTGGGCAGATGAGTCTTTAAAGACCGATATATCATTTGAATACTGGACTGCCACCATATGGCGGACAGTATGCTTTTTCATTTTTTCCTCCTCGAGAACAACCATATGAGAGTTTACAACAAAACTTAGGTCAAATTGGAATTGCATCCAGCAGTTGGGTACCAATACTACCTCAACAACCAATGCTTGTATATTCAATGCAATTGACCCAACCTGTGTCGAATATTCCCACTACCCCTCCTATTGTGACTGTGTCACAGGTACAAGCATTGCTTGTTGTGTGTCAGCCTGAAGTCTCTCAGGTTGCAATACAATAGCCTCTTATCTCTACAACTCAATCAAAACCTCAGGTTAGTGCTTCCTTACCTGGAATGATTCAGGCTCAAATAGGTATTATCACTCCACATCTTCATCAATCTTCTAGTATTGGACAAAAACAAATGGTCCAACAACCATGGTTGGTACAATACCAACAATCGCAATTCCAACAAACATACCTAGGACCCGAGCAACAAGGCTTTATCACAAATGGACAACCACATTTTCTAAATGGCTATCAACAACCATATTATATTGGTTATGTCCAACAACCTTATCAAAGTTACGAGCATCAGATACATTATGCTGGTATGCAAATACCTACTGCTCAGGCAATTCCATCTTTTCCTGGATATGCTTCACCTAACCTGAATCAACAGTTGCCCTTTGTAGCAACTCTAGAATTACTAGATTTGAACCGACATATGAATGATCCAATTTCATACGCCCCTTGGTGGCCAGCAATTCCTCATATACTTCCCTCCGATATTCCTAAATTCAGTGGAAATCCAGGTGAATATCCATCAAATCACGTAATGAATTTTCATTTATGGTGCTCATCTAACATTGTAAATGATGATTTGATTAGACTTCGCCTTTTTCAGAGAACCCTCACTCGTCCGGAAGTGAAATGGTATATTGAATTGCCTAGAGCTTCATTCGATAACTTCAACACCCTTCCCACTACTTTCCTGACCCACTTTTAGTTACCCATAAGGTATGAAACGGGAACAGAACTCCTTACCAACTTTAAACAGATCACAGCTACTCAAATACATAATCATATTCATGAGTGGCGACGTCACTTCGAGTGGTAAAGACGTATATCTCTGATAAGATTTTAGCTGAGTAATTTATTAAGTCCTTATTACCATCTATAACTGAGGACGTGGTGAAAGGAGGAGTTGTCACTGAAGAGAAATTCATTGCTCATGCCCAATATTTAGACTTGATCTATACTCAGTCTAGCACACTCTACAACAAAATTCTTGATGCTTCCAGACCAGAATTTTCCATTCCTCCCCTTCCTAAATCAAATAGGGACTCTCACGTCGGTGATGGGATGATCGGTACATCAAGCACGCAAACGAGAAAGGCTCTATCTCATAAAGCCCTTGCAGTTTCTAGTCAAAAAGCAAATGAAACACCTCTTGCCTCAAAGATTAATGTTGTGCCATCTGACAAGGCAAAGAATCCAAAGCAGCTAGGGGACAAGAAGAAAAGGAAAAATAATAAGAAGAAATAAGAGAATTCGATTCCTAAAAAATCTTCTGAGAACCCTACTGGGCAAAAGAAACCTCGTGTTCCATGTTACATATGTAACAAGGAGCATTTGATGAAAGTTTTTTCACATTGAGCTAAGGTCGTGAAATTTTTAAAAACTTCAAGTATCTTAGTGGTGTTGACTAATCCGTTTCTAAGCCGAGAAACTAATCTCGTTGTTGTTGATCATGCTTCCACATCTGAAGTGCTTATGCTATCCATCTCAAAATAGCAAAATGATGCTTTGATATCCAAAAGGAACAAAGACTATGGGAATCCACCATCATCAAACAACAAGGCTACAGATCAACCTCATAGTTCAATGATGACTTCACTAGAAGTTGTTCCACCCATTATTCCTGAATTAAATATAAAGCTGCCAAAGGGAGTCATACATAAATTGACATTTAATCCTTGTGCTCAAGCTACCTAGAATTAAATATAGTGGAGGACATGGCTCAATCGCCATCCACTATGTCGACACTTGAAGTACTACAGAATTGCCCCTCCAAAAAACAGGTTTTGTTATTAGCAATATGTGAGATTGATCCAGCGGATTCCAATCTTGTGGCCTTTAACCATAAAGGATACACACCTTAGTTACTGGCCCAACTCACTTTCCTTATACAGGTAAAAGCCCTCAATAAAACTACTCATTGAAAAATCATTGATGAGGGGGAATCTACCTATATTATGTCGATGAGTTGTTGGAAAACTCCAGGTTCACCACCCTTGTCATGATCATCAACAACATTAAAAGTATTCGATGGAAGAACATACACACCATATGGGATTTTAAGTAACTTGCAAGTCCAACTGGGGGCAAGATAGTAGAGATTGAAGTCAAGGTCATTGATGAAAACCTTGACTATGATATCTTACTGGGAAGACCCTGGATTTATGTTATGGTTGCCGTTGTGTCAACATATTTTAGAAAGATTGCATTTCCCTTTGAAGGTGGAATTACAATCATTGAGCAACTAGCCTTCTTTCCTAATAGTTCACAAGCTGCTGGAAGCATTCCATTGATCCATGTAATTTCTCATTCGATTCAAAATGTCGGAGTAGGTCTCCTAAAAGACCCTTCCTTAATGGCTAATTTTTCCTTCCGTCCTCCAACTGGACTTGTAAAGGTGGAAACAATGGAAACCTATCATATGATCTCTTCTACATCATATAAGATTAAGAATAACTCTGACCACTTTGATAGTGTGGATCACCGTGAGGTGTTATCCCCAAGCCCCATATTATCTTTGTAGCAATCAATATTCTGTGCCTGGGTGGAAAACCCAAATCAAAACTCAACGAGTGTTTGGATAGATAGGTCTCTAGAATATGGTACCTCTTCCAATCCTCAGTCTCGTATACATTCTGCAGATGAAGGAATCATCCAATCGATGATGATAGGAGAGATGTCATGCGAAGACTACTACCATCATTCCCACCTTCAAAATAACAATGAAGATTATTCAAGTGACTTTAATCATCCCTCGGTTTTTGATTTTCTATCAAATGCTGTAAATATAGTGGATTCCAAGCGAAATCTATCCAATATTGAAGAAACTATTGCCATTAATATCTCAACCAAACCTAATGTTGTAGAGAATATTCATGTTGGCAAACCTTGTTCTGCATCAGAACTAGAAATTTACACCGCTCTTTTTCGGAAATTTAGGGATGTCTTTGCATGGTCATATGAAGAAATGCCACGTATTGACTCGAGAATTTTTGAACATGAAATCAAGATGTATCCAGATGTTAAACCAGTATGACAACAGCTTCGACCTGTTCACCCAAAGAAATCCGCTACCGTTAAGGCAGAAGTTAAAAAACGTTTGCATTCTGGTTTCATTTAACTAGTTCCTCTCACTAATTAGGTATCGAGTATTGTTCCCATGATGAAAAAGAAAGCAACAATGAAAGTGTGCATCGATTATGGGTATGTAAATCAAGCATGTCTAAAGGACAACTATCTTGCACCCTTCATCGACTAGATAATTGATGAATGTGTCGGATGCGAAATATTTTCATTTATGGATGGATTGTTTGGATACAATAAAATCAATATCCGCCCACAGGACCAGTCAAAGACTGCATTTATATGTTCGTGGGGCACATTCGCATATCGTAAATTACCTTTCGGTTTGAAGAATGCAGGGCAAACGTTTTAGAGGGCAATGAAGTATGCCTTCCATTACATCAAACACATCATTCAACCGTATCTCAAAAATCTACCCACTCATTCATGAAAGCAGACTGATCATCTACAACATTTGAGATCCATATTTCTACATTGCCGACACTACAAGATATGAATCACTCTGCACAAGTGTGTGTTTTGTGTTGGTTCTAGTCGATTACTTGGTTTCATATTTTCTAAGGATGGAATTTGACTCGACCGATTTAAGGTTTAGGAAATCCTTCACATGCCTCCACCTTCAAATTTTCTTCATATTCAGAAACTCCAAGGGAAAGCTAACTTTCTATGGAGGTTCATTCCACATTATGCTGAACTCGCTAAAGGTTATACGCATTGTTGAAAAAAGGAGTACCCTTCCACTGGGATCAAGTTGTGCAAGCTTCCTTTGATGCTTTAAAAGGTTCCCTGATAAAAGAATTATTAATGTATTCTCCTAACTATGAAAAAGACTTTAACTTGTATCTCGTCATTGTAGGTACAACCATCGCCATGGTTTTAGTGCAAGAACATTATGGAATAGAACATCCTATATATTATTTAAGTCACAACCTTAATGATACAGAAAGAAAGTACTCTTATGTTAAAAAGCAACATTAGTATCCATTCAAGCAATACAGATATTTCAACACTATGTTCTCTTTCGCAAGACTACCATTGTGTCAGATTGTAACCCTATGACCTACATTCTGTCGTGTCAATTACTATGTGGAAAAATATTCCAAATGGATAGCCATTTTGGAAGAGTTTGATCTGTAATTCACCAAATCCAAATCAAAGATGTATCTCATCTTCACGGAGTTACTTTGCGACCTTACGTCATCATCCAATGATTTAACATTTAAAGAATCAATCATCGATGAGACTCTATTTCTGATATCCTCAAGCGATCCATGGTACAAAGATATACTGCTCTATCTCCAAACCCAAACTTTTAGGCCTAACACCTCTCTCTCTGAAAAACGATGTACTCGATTCCAAGCCAAATATTACCTAATCCTTGGCAATACGCTTTACTGTCCTGGTATTGATACAGTTCTATGAAGGTACATCATGCATGAGGAGGCCAAAAAAGTTTTTAATGATTTTCATTCAGGTGCTTGTGGAGGGAATCTATCTGGTTATGCCATTGCACAATAGATTTTATGAGCAGGTTACTTCTAGCCCACCATATTCAGAGATTGCATAATTGTACTCAGAAGTTGCCATACTTGTCAGATTTTCATCACAAAACCAGATTACCTCCTTCACCACTGCATCTACTAGTTGTTGTTGGGCCATTCGCTAAATGGGGCATTGATTTCATGACATGTAACCCCACCTCGGCTGGGGGGCATGGGTATATTATAGTTGTCGTTGCCTATTTTACAAAATGGACCGAGGCAACGCCTACATTAAACAATAGCAGCGAAACGGCTGCTCTTGTCTTTTTTAATCATGTAGTTTCTAGGTTTGGTGTTCCACAGGACATAGTCACAGATCATGGATCCCTTTGTACAATCACATGACGGTTGAATTGACTGCAAAATTAGGACTATCTTGTGATAGTTCTACTCCATATTATCCACAAGCTAATGGACAGGTTGAAGCAATCAATAAAGTCCTTAAGCGCATGCTGCAGAGAATGATTGGAGTTGACAAACAGAATTGGCATTTAATCATGTACTCAATTCTATGGGCATATAGGACTTTGGTGAGAAATGTGACCAGATTTACACCCTTTCACTTGGTGTATGGCCTGGAAGTTGCCTTACCAATTTAGTGTGAAATCCTATCCCTTAGGCTCGCAATTGATCTGCTTCCCAAAAGTTTGGAAGAAGAGGCTCGTTTCTTGGAACTAGTCCAACTATATGAAACCCATCGCGATGTTGTGCTGGCTAATGAAGCACATAAGAAATGCATCAAGGCCCAATATGACAAGAATTTCAAGCCTCGTGTCTTCTCAGAAGGTGACTTGGTCTTACTTTATGATCAGGACTCTAACAAATTTGGAGTAGGTAAGTTCGAACCATTATGGATGGGCCCCTATATTGTTAAATGAGTATTGACAAAAGGAGCCTACGAGCTGGTCAATTATGATTGGATTCCACTATCACAACCTCGAAACATGTTGTATCTTAAACGTTACTATGCTTGATTAAGTGTAGTAAACTCTTTTTATATATTTTTTGTTTCATTTTTGTTTTCTTTTAGAGTTGTCATTTTGGTTAGGTAATCCACTTCGCTTTTGTTGCAGATGTTAGACTTTTTGGAACGATTTGTTGGGTATGCTGACGAAGCTAGTCGTAGTATGCAGAACTTGTCCTTTGCGGCCTGGGCCATTTTTGCTCCAAGCAGTGAGTTTCAGGGGGATCTGTATTGGTCAATCAACGAACAACATCGTTGAGTATAGCGCATTGATTGAACTTATCTTTGATGCCATTTCAAAACCCAACAATGTATCGCATGTTCCTAAGGGTTGGGATTTTAGAAAGATAGTTTGATTCCATTCAATATCAACACATTTCCAGGAACTTAAACACATTGACTGGTTCATTAGAAAACTATGTGTTAGATAGAAATTTGCGACATTTGTAAAGAAAGCATTTTACATTAATATTTGCATCAGGATTGTATAGCTTAACCAAAATAAAAATTCAAAAATAAAAAATATATAATTGTTTATATTTTTTACAAAATGTTTTGTGTCCAAGACAAAATTGGTCGTATGACCAAGAAACTCAAAAAATTAATGTAGGGAAGCATCTTAGACTAATGATGCTAGTGATAACATGTCACTGCCTATGAAATCATGCATAGGAGCCTAGTCCATCGACTCGGCATGCCAATAGTATGGTGTTGTAACCTCAAAGGTAACTCATTGGTCCTAAAATCCTGAATACCGAGAGTGAGGCCATTGATCCGATCCTGCAGCACTGCCAGGGTCTCCGATATGTCTAGATCCTGTAAGACGACCCTCCGTATAGCCTCTCCTACTAGAGCGTCATTTGTCGCCCATGGGCGCACCACTTGTCGCACTAGTCCAATATCTGCACATGCATATAAGTTTGATTTGTCTTGGTAACATTCAAAAACACAAAAACATTATAAAACTGATAAAAAAATATGTGGTTGAATCATTTTACCTCGGAGATCTAGGTTGCTTCAGAAATCCATCTCGACGTATGGATACTCTACAAAGACCATCTCCTCATAGTCAAAATAAACAATGATTGTTTATCATTGTAGATTGCATTTTTAGGAATTTCAAATAAACATCACGCGATGAACCATTGAAAGGAAAACTTTTAAACAAGATCAGCTCTAAAATAAATCTCAATGAACCTAACAACGGTTTGGAACCTAATGCAAGACATCTAAAGGTCTAGGCTAGAGACGTGTTCCAGCGCCATAAAATATAGTAACTATCATTTTCATCGAAGGTTGGGCGATTCCTCCTCTTTGATACGACAAGTGATAGCACGGACTTGTGCTCCCTGTACTTTCGAGTATATATTGGGAGAATACAATAGGCTTACATCCTTTATCCATAGCAAGCCATGTCTTCCACCCTTTCAATCGCAATGCACTGAAAACAACATTCGGGAAGATTGACTGTCGTACATAAGTCCTTAGTAATTTCTCTTTAATTTATCACCAATGTGTATATTGCAGTTTTGCTATTGATTTGGTAATCCATCTCTATAGATTTCCAGAGTAGTCACTTTCATTCCTTTTTGACTCTTTAAAAGAAAAGGTCCATCTGAGCGCTTGTCACTTCAAGCTCATTAAAAATCAAAGGGGACTAGAGTCATATTTAGCTTTTTCTCGACTCTTAAAAATTGATAAAGCAAAGTTATGTCCAAGTGTCATTAAAATTTATTAAATTCATAATAACATCATTTTCCCCTTAATTTTAAGTTGATCAAGTAATCCACAATCACAGAAGAATATCAATCAAAACCCTGTCATTTGCAGAGACTAGCGAGTCAACCATTTTTGACTCTGGAAACGAAACCTTTCCGGGAAAAACATTCTCATTTAACTGAGTTGAATTCATCTGATTTATTTGAAACTTTTGTTTCAACATCATGAGAGATTACAGTTACTCCGATCATTTTTGGTACATCTTCCTGTAGAGAAGAAGTTTTGAAGTTACAAGAGGACATTAGAATTGATCCTAGTGTAACAGTAGACACTTCTATACCTAAAACAACTCCATCTAGAGTTGATCCAAAGATTGAAGTTCACTTACATGAATATCTAGAAGTTGAGTTCGGGAATTCAGAATGTGTCACCCCTCCAGTATTTGTCACTACAGAAGCTATACCTTCTTCGTCTCCAGAAATATTTTATGGACCTGAAGGTCTACCTATTCCACCTAGATTGATTGCAGTACTAAATAAATCTCCAAGTGGAACCAAAGACAACAAGTGGAATGACACTAATCAAAACACTAGAGATGATGCACACCCTTGTACACATCTATAAATGGATCCCTCATCTGAGAGTTCTAGAGGCTAGAATTTTGTAATTTGCAAGGTACTATTGATAGTTTTTGGTTAATAAAGAGCATTATATTGTTGGTGTGATCTTGCTTTTCATGAGGTGAAGAGGACTTTGCTACTGGGAGGATGATGCTGGATCAGACAACTGGGTTGTAATCCTCCCTTCTATTTAATAAAGTTCCTTGAGTTTTCTTCCATATAATTGTGCAATTTGTGAATATTATTGTTTATGAATGTCATTGTATGTTCATTACATTTATGATCCTATAATTCTTATGGTATAATAGATGAAGATGCTTTGATGATTTTTGTTACTATGTTTCTACAGGTAGTCTTTAAACAAGATAAGTGAGAAGACGAGTTGCAAGATATATTAAAGGGGAGAGAGATCAAGAAAGGAGTTAAGTAGAAAATCCAGGTTGGTTTCTTCCTCTCTCTCTTATCTATTATACATAGAAGAAATCCATAATTTCTTTAAATTGTTTGTTTGTAGGGTAGCTGCCAATCCTAGAGGGCTAGTTGATTGAAAAGACACTGGCTTTTCTAGAAACAAAATGGCGGCTCCATTGGGGATCGAATAGATGTTTTTTCTATTGTTGTTTGTTTTATAAACTATAGACAAAGCCTGAATTTAGCCACATAGCATTCGAACTGCTATTGCTCTGCAATTGCATAGTAGATGATTGTTGCTTCAGCCAATCTCCACTTTAGTTTATCAATTGAACATTTGAATTACAAGCATTCTAGATTCCATTTTGGTAGCTCAGTAACCTCCCAAGATCATTCCTCTGTACTTTTCTCTTTACTGTCCATCATAGCTTAGCTTAACTCACTAAAATCAACTGCAAATTTGAGCGAAAACCCACCTCGGTTGTGCTCCCTGTCCCATCGCATTGTTTGTCACTATCAACCAGTATGCATCGCACCTCCTGAGCATGGGAAGTGTGATTCATCCCTGTTTCTATGAAGCCTAGCTGTGATGCCTGAATGAGCCTATTTCCCTTCTTGAAATTTGGGTTTTTTGTCCTTGTTTTCAACTTTGTTTAGTTAATTTGTTGCTTATGGACACTGCCTCATTATTGAAGCCTGCTTGCATTACCTAGATCAACCTCCATTGATTAGGATTAGTAAATGCTTTTATGTATTTTTCAAACATTTACAATCCTTTTCTGAAAAGTTGCTTAAATCAATCTATCGTTTTGGTACAAAAAGTGTCGTAACTATCGTTTTGTGTCAAAAAAGAGAAGTGTCGTGGAGTCTTCCTTCTCTGAATAGTTGATTGAGCTTTCTGTCATGTATTTGATTTGATTTGTTGTTATTCTAAGTGTAAAAAAAAGTTTCTATTAGAAATTGAAAAGTGTCGTTTAGTCTTCCTTTCTATTTTGAAAACGAAATTGTCGAAATGTTGCTTTTAATTAAATATTTCAGATCTTTGCTATACTTAGTTTTCCTTTTTGGAATTTTTCACAGTAAGGGGAATGAAAAACAAATACTTGATTTTGCATTTACATTTAGCTTGTGTGTGAAAAATGATTTAGGAAAGTGCATTTAGAGTGTGCTCTTTGCTCTTTGTTTGAAAGAATCGTAATTTTCTTTCCCTAGTAGCTAGGATTTTCATTGATCAAAATAAACAATGATTTTTTATCATTGTACATTGCATTTTTAGGAATTTCAAATCAACATCACATGGTGAACCATTGAAAGGAAAACTTTTAAACAAGATCAACTCTAAAATAAATGTCAATGAACCTAACAATGCTCTGGAACCTAATGCTTTCATCGAAGGTTGGGTGATTCCTCCTCTTTGATACGACAAGTGCTATCACAGACTTGTGCTCCCCATACCGTTAAGTATATATTGGAAGACCACAATAGGCTTACATCATTTATCCATAGGAAGCCGTGTCTACCGCCCTATCGATCACAATACGCTGAACACAATATTCGTGAAGATTGACTGTTGTACATAAGTCCTTGGTAATTTATCTTTAATTTATCACCATGCTGTATATTACAGTTTTGTGATTGGTTTGGTAATCCATTTGTCTGCATCCGTGGTTCCCTCGGTGCTGGAAATCCTAATGAAATGTTGCATCAGTGGAATCCTATCCAAGGCAAAAGTAGTCAATATGGAACCATAACAAAAATTCTTGGTTCTTAAATTCTTTACTTTGGAAAGTTGTTCTTTTACGACAGGAAGTATTGCTTCACACCAGTTGGGCACCTTCGGTCCCAAGCATTCCAGGACGTACTTCATGTGAGATTTGTTTTCCAAATGCAAAGCCGCACTGCCAACTAATCTAGTAAAGGTAAATAAAATGGTCCCCAGGGGCAGATCAGTAACATCCTAGATATTGATCTTGCCATCTCTACTAGGCTGAGATCCATCTCTGTAGAACTAATGAATGTAATCTTTCACAGAATCAACCTCATGAGCGAATCCTGAAAGTGAAAGAGAGGCACCATGCCTCGATAACTCGGTCAGAAAGTAAATGTCCTCGACTATCAACGGAATGGATTTACCTCTAATCTGGAGTACCTGGTCAATTGGATCCCAAGCACTGAGAAAATACTACAACAAACTAATTTTTTGCCTCAGGCTCGATATATGGAAGAACTTCAGTAAGCCACAGTTTCTTAATGTAACAATTGTGCCCGGGTCATGTAAAGCAATCATGTCCTCCTCCTCATGTTCACGTTCACGCCATGTGACAACCGTCTTGATCCAACAAAAATTTGAAATGTAAAAAAAAGATGAGCTAAGATCCAAATTTGAGCAAAACCAGGCAACATTTTGATGAAAAATCACTGTGTAAAGATGCCCTTATGCACCCATCGCACCCTGCCTTTGAGTAAGGTTGGATGCATACTGATTGGCTAGTTGGAAGCTCAGTATGGATCGCACCTTTCGATACTGGCAAGGTGCAATGATTGGGGAACGAGATCTTCAAACCCTAAGGGCTCAAAAATGTGAAAATTTTTGCTCAGAATTAAAGAAAGATGGAATGAAAATGAAGAGCTCAGGGTTAGCACCTACCTAGTCTTGATGGCGCAGAGAATAGTCCACCGGATCTCCCAAAATCAACTGGTGTAATTTGAGGGGGAAAACCACTCCAGAGCTCCAAAATCCCAATTTTGAAATAGAATGATGAAAATTAAAGGTAAAACTACTTTTATGTTTACTATTCACGTACGTCAAGTAAAATGTTAGTTTTAGCTCATTTTTCTTACATATATATGTATTTCTAATCAGTTTGATAGAGTGATTGATCAGGTTAGATGACCGATGAAAGAATATGATATGCTAAATAGTGAATTAAACATTTTTTACCAACACCTTAGCATCTGTTATCACATGGTTCAAGATTGTTAAAAAATAAACCTACCACAAAGCATAGTTCCCCACAGTTCAAGCTTGTTAAAAAATGAAGCCACCTTTGGTAAATAACCTTTGTGATTGCCATGCTATCAGCTTTTCGTTTTGGCTGATCATACGCTTCCACTTGGTTGTTTACCCTTTTCAAGAATAGCTGTGGTGAGTGGTCCTATTAGCCAAACTCTTCACATCACCATGTTTTGAGAAGTTCCAAACACACATAGAACCAGTTGCTACCCTAAACACCACTCGTTCCTAAAAAATGAGTCTCCTTTAAACTCTTTTCAGACTCGTTAAATATGAAAATATTGTCGAGTGCTTGTCTTTTTCGGCTTTCTAAAGTGATCGAAAAGTCATCCCTTTCATATTATTTTATCCTTTTTCAGACTCAAGGGATTATGCTATGAAAAAGAATGACTGGAGTTTCATTTTCGTCCCTTTTCAAACTCTTTAAACATGAAAAGGGCCGAGTTATCCTTGTCGTTAAACTCGTTAAAACAATAGTGACAAACTCATCCACCCAAGGCAAGACAGAGTCCCCTTTTTGTCCCTTTTCGAACTCTCTAAACATGAAAGGACCGAGTTGTCTTTGTCATTAAACTCGTTAAAACAATAGAGACAAACTTGTCCACCTACACATGAATGCGTTTCACTGTCACGAGACTCACCAAAACATAGTGACAGGTTTTCTCGAAGGGAAAATTGTAGAACAAGCGTACGTTATCATCCTCAAGCTTGACAAAATTAATGAGGTACTGGTCAGCAATGACTGGGGAAAAAGGGAAGAAAACTTGAAGAATTTTATTGTAGCAGGTCACTCTTGAACATGACACTTTCACTCCACCATGATTGAGTCGGGTTGGGTTATTACGTTCACCAATCATTTCACCATTGGTCTTCCACACCATCCATCTATTGGGGTTAATGCTACCAATCCATCACAGTGTCACCGATATGTTCAAGAGAAGTCATTCAGTTGAGAAAACACCATCGAGTTAATGCCTCATCCACTGCAATACATTCACCCTTCAGTCTTCATGACCGCCATTGATGAACCTTGTGTCGTGAGATCATTTTCACTTCCAGAAAATCATTTGATTAGTTTTGTGTTGTAGATGTGGGCTACACTAAGGCCCTCCTAAGATGAGTCACTTCTTGTCGAAATCATCTAATTATCCAAGAATTCAGCTTAGAAACACCCCTTTGAGTACTTTGAAGCTTACATGCCTCAATGGCAAGTTTCTCACTTCCAGCGACAGGTTGACATCATTTTCTTTCCACCAAAAGATTTTGCATGGTGTTCGACATCAGATCATATATTCGCACCACATAAGTTGTATTGTATTATCTTAATGGTCATTATCATTATTGGTGATTCCTCTAATGCTTGTTAACAACTCACATTATTGGCTAGTAATCAGGCGATGTCTTTCCATGTTCGACTTCAGAACATCTCTTCACGTGGATTGACTTGTCCATTGGGCGAAGATTGAACGAGATTGAAGACCCTGGATCTAGTTTCATCTATCCAGGTTGTGATACATTCATGGATATAAAGACATCAAATGTACATAGAAGTTTCACAAATGGTCATCCAAGCTAGGGATGATGAATCTACATTTGAAGAATCACTAGTCTGCATATGCAGACGGCTATCTTTTCCATGTACATGAAATGAATTTATAAAGTTGAGCATGGGAATTCCTGCCTCAACTAGATCATGAAAGTTATATTATGATGATGTATTATATTGTATCTTATACAGGTCACCTTACAGTTTCATAAACCTTGGATCCTCCTCATAAATCATTTCACCTGACATCAAAGGTTTACGACTTCATGCATTAGGGGGCAACTGTTATACACATATTTGGGCACTGTAACCCCAATCTTATATGTTGATAAACTAGGGATCTTTAACCCTTAAAAGTTTTATTTCATACCCTAAAGGATCATGGTCAACTGATTACATCATTCCCCAGAGGTTCCACCTGAAAAACCATCCAAAACTAGCCAAAACTGGACCATACTAATTGCTCCATTGTCAAGGTGCAATGCATACTCACTTCTACACTAGCCAGGTGCAATGGATATTGATGAGGCCTTCTCTAGGGTGCGATGAGTGACGACGAACAAATTTTTGAGACAGTATGCTAAGTTGATGTTCATGGAATCTTCTATAAAATTCTCCTATGACACTTACCTCTCTGAATTCGCCCAGGGATGAGTAAGAGATCCAAGAAATCTCAAAGTAGAACCAAATGAAACAAGTGAAATGATAGTAATAAAAAACCCAGAGATGACTCACAGCCTTGCACACATCTATAAGTGGATCCCTCATCTGAGATATCTGGAGGGTGGAATTTTGTAATTTTCAAGGAACTATTGATAGTTTGTGGTTAAGAAAGAGCATTGTATTGTTGGTGTGATCTTTCTTTCCATGAGGTGAAGAGGGCTTTGATGCTAGGAGGATGATGCTCGATTAGAAAACTGGGTTGTAATCCTCCCTTCTATTTAATAAAGTTCTTTGAGTTTTCTTCCATATAACGGTGCAATTTGTGAATTTTATTGTTAGAAAATGCCATTGTATGTTCATTACATTTCTAATCCTATAATGCTTATGATATAATAGATCAATATGCTTTGACAATTTTTGTTACTGTGTTTCTACAGGTACTCTTCAAATGGGATAAGTGAGGAGAGGAGTTGGAAGCTCTGTCAAAGGGGAGAGAGATCAAGAAAGGAGTTAAGCGGAAGATCCAGATTGGTTCCTTCCTCTCTCTATTATCTATTATACATAGAAGAAATCCTAAATTTCTTTAAACTATTTGTTTCTAGGGTAGCTGCCAATCCTAGAGGGGTAGTCGATCGGAAAAACACTAGTTTTCCCAGAAAACAAAAGGGGAAACAATGTTTTCAGATAGTCTAACCATCGTTGCTCGGTAGACACACTATGAGAGAAACTTGCAATATATGTTGACAACATCCTCTGAAGGTGTCCATGCCAAACCCATACTAGGAAAATGTTTTTGGACATAGATTGTATTGAGCAGGTAAGGAGAAATGAAGAAACTTTCTTGCTAACCCTTAGACGGACTCCTAGCATTCAATACATGCACTTTCAACTAAAGAGCCAACATGTTAGACTAATTGAAATACTTTCCTTTGCTTTCTATTTGACCCAATAAAACCACCCAACTTTGTGGGAAGGTCTCCGTACTCTCTTGGCCATGCAGGCGACATGTGAAGATGACCAATAGTTTGTAAGAATTCCTAAGTCTTTGTCTTGTATATTTAGTTGGGTGTCACCCTTCACTTTGGTGGCTCCCTTACCCAACACTTCAAGATGTCTCTGGTATTCACACTGTGTTGGGAGTGTGTAATGGTGCATCCATCCTGTTCAGCAGTTATGGAAAATGATACATATGTTGATAATATTCTACCCTGAAGGTGGCAAGTTCTACTCGACTGAAACTGCTTAGTATCATCGTCTTAGGACCAATGTGTGAGACAATCTACTTGATCATATATGTGCATAGGAAGGTTGGATACTTGCATGAAACCTTGTATAGTCCTGACTTATGAAGTTTGACTTAGACATGACGGTCCTTCAGATTCTACTCAAAATTGTCTGTGAATATAGTGTTGATGTATTTCCATGTGATCTTGATGCATTTCTCAATGAAAAAATGTGTGTCTACATAAGTAGAAAGGCTCATACACACTTGCTCAACCACATCTCTTTTACTTATTTCAACTATCCTTTGATGCAAATCTCATAGAGGCCATGTTACCTGTACCACGGAGAAGATACTCAAAACCTATTGTACCTGGCGACATAGAAGACACTCATGAAAATCCAATGTCAATTGAAATACATAAAGAAACTCATGAATCAGTCTTGCAAAAAACTAGGTGACTCCAGGGCAATATTGTGCAGCATTGACTCAGAGAGGTTGGGCGATTGCCAGCCGCAATTGCATATTGCATAGTCCCAACTGGTAGTCAGACCTGTTGCTGACTGAAACTATGTAGAACACAGTCCACAGAGGCTAGCTATGGAATTGAACTACACAATTCCCATTTCAATCTAGATGGGTTGTTGTTTGGAACTTTGCATTGCGCAGTCCCAGTGGGTAGGACTTGCATTGTGTCCCTGAACTGTGTAGAGCATAGTTGGGAACCCCTGCCATACATCCTCTATGCAATTTGTGGAGGAAAGGAAGAGGCTTGACTTCTATGAATGCGTAGTGTATGCCAGGAGAAGCATGATTTGGCCCAAAACAACCTAGATCTACCTAACAGAAACCTAAAAAAGAGAAGGAATGAATGAGTGTGAAAATATAGTGCATATCTAAGTGAATAGACATGCATGCAATCCAAAAAAGTGCAGAAATTAGTCAAACAAAAAAACAATGAAGCTTATGAAGAGAGTCACCACAACGATGATTCTTGGTGCAAAAATAGGTTCATGCATGTGACACTAAGGAAATGCAATGAAAAACATGAAAAAACACTTCTACAAGCTAAAACATATTGAAGCATCGATTGTAATTCAATAAAACAAGGAAAACAACACTCATACAAGCTAATAAATCAAAAGCGATAGAAAAAAGTAGAAGACATGAAAAGAAAAACTTCCTTAGAAAATTTGTGCCGAAGGTCCCTAGATGCCTCACGAATCCCAGATCTCCAAGATTGAATGTGAAGAATTAGCTCTGGGGTGTCCATTAAATATATCTTTTATATTTATGTTTTATGATGTGCATGACATACATCTAGATAAAAGTAACACTTGGCAGGAATTTTCTAAATTACTTTTGCATGTAACTCCTAGTGGCAAAAATAGATCCCTAAAATTTAACGATTCTTTTCCTCTTTTTTATTTTTTCTTTTTTGGTAAAAATTATCATGCATGCAAGGAAGAATTACGCTAATCTAGAGGGAATGGTGCAAGCTACCATCACATGCAATCCACAACCATTGGGAAAAATATTGAGAAGGGGGTGAATCGATATTTTAAAATATATATGTGAATTTACTGAACCCAACTCCCATATGTATGCAACTCTTGTAAAAGAAACTAGCATATACTTAGTAAACTTGTAAAATAGCTAATTCTTTATCTGTTAAACTTAAACCAACAATGTAAGATATTTATGAGGCATTTGATAATTAGTAAGAAGTTTCAATAAGAATAGAATAGAATATCACACATATGAGCATGAAGGTCTAAGGTGGAAACGCAATGTGGGAGAAAACTATCATTGTTGTTGTCTCAGTATTCAAACTTATTAATAACAAAAAATTCTTGCATTCTTGTACTGGTGTAGACTCATGCTACCACACTGACACCCACATGTAAAAGGCTACAACCTTCACTCGTTCTTCACCTCCTACTGGATGGGAGCTCCAACCCCCTTATATGGTTACCAACTACTACTGGTAGGTAGCTTCGACCTCCTCACTGAAGGATCTAACCCTCAGCAACATCCATGGACCACGTTTCATAAATATTCACACTAGATCCTCCTGCTTTAATACATCAGGACTTGTAGATATACTGAAGCAAACAACAACTTAATTCAAACAGAATAGTGAGATCACTATAACCACAACACATAACTCAACTAAGAATAATGCATAAACACACATAATCAACTACGACCCTGATAATTCATATGCCAACATTTATACACTAATTCACTTAAGGCAACTGCATGCATATGCGCTTTTATGTAGATCAACCTGCATACAGATCTCAATATAATAAAAACTTGTAATTTTGAATCAGACATAGAGTTGACCAAAGTTATTATGAAATATTATGTTAGCTTAGAAACCCTCATACAGTTAGCAACATCAATAATATTTTCAACCAATCAACATGTAACCAAATTCAACTTCATCACTCAATTAGTTCTACTCTAGACATTATCACTCAACATATATCAACATGAGGACATCGTTGACAAAGAGCAGAAGTACAAAAACATTGATCAGGTTGATCATTCATTTATGAATAGAAACCCTTCCTTTATGTACGTGATTTTGAAGAAACAAACACACGTGTATACGCGACTTAACTGAGACCAACCTGCTTACAATTCTACAAATTTTGACCTAAAATTGCGCAACTCTTTAGAACTTCATAAAGTCCCATATAATAATATTCATAGATAAAAACATGGTTTAATACTTATATCTAGTTAATCCATGAGCATATCATACAATGGAAAGTGATTTCAAGGCTCATGATCCTGACCCATCATTATATCCATCGATGCATAATTATTTCATATATATCTATCAACTATGGCCCTTAGAATGAAAATATACCTCAGATTGAAGCATTCATGAAAAACGCTTTCACATGCACACATAGAAATTTGATCTTCACCTCCTTATATAGTTAGAGGCTTAGCCAATACCATGAGTCAAAACTACATTGGTGTTGGTGGTAATCTCGGACGGCATCAAGTAACCATTACTGCACTCAATATTGTGGGCTATGTTAGCACTTGAAATTTCACCTCAGGTTGAAAAACGCAAACTTCAAGGCAACATCAAACCATTTAGCCTCGTAGCTAGCCCTACGGGGTAGGAGAAGGCTCTCTCCGGTCAATATCAGCAAAATCTTCAATGGATGAGATGATCAATAGGGTAACACTGATTTTAGGCTAGTAAATTGATCAAAAGGGTTGATTTGGGGTTTTTAGGGTTTTTGGTGGCAAATTGAGGGGACGACAATTTTGGGTGCGGGGATTGGACACAATTTCTGCAGGGGGTTCTTTGGGGCGAGGTAGGAGACAGTATTGATGCCTTTAATTGAGTTGGATGATTAGGAATGACAGGTGATGAGTTAAGGAGAGAAAACAATAACTTTGAATTCTCCCTAAACAGTAGAAAACATTGAAATTAAACAAACTTAAAAGCAGAGCATGACAGTCATGAATTCTTACTTTAACACTTCGTTTGCTTAATGTGCAGAAGGAAAAG